>OZ023269.1:111280339-111537839 GCA_964006375.1 Tillus elongatus | reverse complement strand
ATTTTTAACTACGTACCTGTACCGTGTCAAAATGTTGCAAATGAATGAACGATATTCTTATGATAAGCTTAACATAATAGTAAGGCTACTTGGATCTTTAAGTAATCATGAGTTCACATTATAGGCATGAATTGATTTTCTTTACTATTTGTTTTTAAATGTAGGTATACCTTGTAACAGAATTGAGCTGCCATCAAAATAACAACATTTTGAAAAATTGTATATTATGACATGGTAAACTTTCCTTGTTTTCAAAAATGCTTGAACTGTGAGTATCCACTTAAAGGTCACTGTACAGCTGGCCTTTAATAATTTTAGCGAATTATAATGTTTTGGTATGTATATGCACAGCTTGTCAAATATAAAAGGGACATGAGAATATCACCTCCTGCAGAGAAGAAAAAGCAAGCTGCATCGGCAACACCGAGATATAAGGACTCGGGTCTCTGCGGCAACACTGAGATATAAGGACTCGGGTCTCTGACGTAATGGTCGCGTAACGTAAGCAGAGCGAGGTACGTTTGGTATTCCCGCTTGTACTCTGCTATTAGATAACAACGTGCCAAGGTGTTGTTTTGTTTATATTTCGTGTGTTAGAACTACCTTTTTGCTGGAGATAGTGAGAATTTGTATGATATTCTTGTGTTGTGGTGTGTTTTAGAAGTGTTACCGGTATATTAACAATGCCGTATTCCTGTAGTGTGCCGCAATGTCGCGGAAATTAGAAAAATGGACGGAAGGTACACTTGTTTTGTTTTCCAACGGACGTCGCCATGTCTGCTAAATGGGTTGCAGCTATTCACCGGGAGAATTTTTCGCCAACGAAGTCCAGCAGAGTTTGTTAGTTGCATTTTGTTAAAGAAAATATGATAAATTGTTCTACTGCAACAGATTCATAAACCGGCGTGAACATAACATCAAATTTAACAGTTGTATGAATCAGAAAAAAGGCTCAGAATTCAATAATTATTAACTCTAAAATCACGTACATTCGGCATTATTCAAATTAAGCAGTTTTGCGAAAATGTTGATGTCCCTGACGAAATTGAAGAAAACCAATCATCTAATTCTGAAATTGTGGTAGCTTAAATCGATGTAGACGATGTCAGTGATGATATTCCGGTAATCACTTATTTAGCAGGTTACTGTTGTTATATTGCACGAAAAAGAATTCAGTATGAAATATGTACGGAAAATATCATTTATAATGTTGAAACCATTGTTGAAGATAATTTCACCCTGATTAAAAGTTTAAGCCGGGGGAAATTGCTTTATCCCCAAGACGTTATCGTACGAATGGTTTTATATGCGTATATAATATTTAACAAAATTTTGGATGAATTTGAGGAAACTTTCTTAACAGTCCATAATAAACGTGCATTTCTAAGCCACTATATTATAAAATTTCTTTCAGATAACGGGCACCTGTCTGTCGATCATAAATGTAATATTCATCCGATTATACATATAGCAAAAATTGTCATAACCTGCACAGTAAATACCCTTCTTAAAATTATTGTAGAAAATCTAATGATCGGTTGGGCAAGCCATCTAAAAGCCGTAAATTAATGACTCTTACCAAATAAACCGTATTATTTTTATAATGGTTTTTGCTTTGAAACTTCGGTTTTCCATAATAAAATCGAATGGGGTGCGATGAAGAGCTCAGTTGACGACTGGCACCCTCTTTCTTTTTTTATGTTATCGCAACCTAAAAGTCCGCGAGATTGCTGAACTCTGGGCATGTCCAATGAGCGAGCGCAAAATATTATTTTCAGTGAATAAGGATTTCCAAGGTGTCGGCGCGATGGATAGGTACTCTAGTTTTTTTTTAGTTAAGCACAGACGCACTTGGCTAACGATTTCTCGGGATTGTTTGTAAATGTTTGAAGCTAGTCCAGAGTTCACTGGTAGATTTGTTACTATGGATGAGACGTCGGTATACCATTATGGGCCCGAATCCAAATAAACAATCTAAACAGTGGAAAAGATCCGAATCTTCTGTCATCCTCCAAGCCAAACAGGTTTTGTCGTCAAGCAAGGTTGTGTCATAGAGTTTTTGTGATTGTAAGGGCACAATCATGACAAGTTGTTTGTGAAAAGGCCAGGATTATTGCGAAGATGGGTGTTGTTTCACCATGATTCACACCAGTAAATGGTTTTATATGCATAAAATGATTAAAATCCAAGAAGGCAGACGACGCGCACGCAGGACGAAAGAACTTGCAAGTAAATCAGAGGAGAGAGGGGGGTCGAAAAGCGAATAGATAAAACAATAATGCATGAGTTGCCTGATATTATGACTGGTTACAAGGAAACCTGCGAGTGAGCATCCTCTTTCCTTTTTTGATTACATAAGCGCGCATGCTACTACTCAATGAAAGCGATGCAATGTTTTCATTCCGTAGGTATTAAGCTCTGACTGGTTTGGTTTTGGTCCTTAACAGTGTGTATGGTCGAAGTAGGTCCCACGCAGAGCGACTGAGTTGGGGGTTCAGCTGAAGACCTGCTTCACTGGTCTGGTTTGACCTGGTGCACCAGTGGGTGCGTTATTCATAACTTCAGTAGTATCGGTCCGCAGAGCGACGGGTTAGTGCGCTTGTTCATAAGTTGACATCCTTGCGGTGATTGCATCAGGGTGGGTTAACGTGTGATATACTTACGGCTCCCGCCCTCTCTTGTTCCGCGAAAACTGAGGGCTGGCAAATCTATTTGCGAGTCGACATCCCTGCGGTGATTGCAGCGGGGCGTGTTGACAAGTGAAGCATTCAAGACCCCGTGGTGTCGCTGGAGTAATCAGCCGTCCGTATGAGAGCCTCTAATTTCTCCTCACACCTTTCCCGCGGCGGCTTTCACGGCATTAACAGTTGGTGAGTGAACAATCTGGTGGGTCCTTGAGGATTGATGGCCAATGTTTTCGTTTACTTGATGCGATTACGTTAAAATTATCCGGTCTACGGACTTGTCCATCGTTTTCATGACCAGACCAACGCCCCCCCCCCCCCCCCCCAATAATCAGAAAGCAACCGCAACACTCAATAGATTTTCCGCTGTTTTCAAAGTGCTGATTTTTTACTGACAGTGAAGCATTTTTTTCTATATCTATAATTTTGCCATATAGCCCATTTGTCTTGATATTGCCCCGCTTTCTCTTCCTTTGCTAAATGCCCGTTTACCCTCGCTATCACGCGGAGTTACTTACATCACTATTTCGCATTTAGGGTACCAACCGCAAACCTTTACCGTAAAATGCTAAAGCACCACACCGCCTATTCGCCACCTACTTTGCTAATTAATCTTTGGAATAACTCAAATTCCGCATCCGTTTATTAAGTTTTATTATTTTGAAGACCACGGTTTAAGTTTCAATTGAGCTTTGTAATTTCATTATAATTCATTGATTTCATATATAATTTATTTGTAAATATTTATCTAATTCATTTGTTAATATAGAGAGTAAATAATACCAGGCATTTTAATATTCAACCCGATTTTCTCAGACTCTCTTATAAGCGTCACTGTTTTCTTCACTAAAGTGATAGCTGCTGAAACTAGCTCTTATCCTCACATCTTGATAAGGGCATACGACAAAATTGGGGATTATGTCATGTGTTGAGTAAAGCCCGCCACCTGGCAGACCACTTTGCCTTCAGACTAAGTAGAACCCAGTTTCTTTACTGAAGCCTAGCCTAGGTTTCCTCCAAAGCAACTAGTGAGGAGAATTCATCGAAAGACTAGCCTCTTTGGGAGAATGCTGACTCCTTCAATAATCATCAACAACGGCGCCCGAGTTCATCATTTTAATCTCGACGAATTCGTCTGAGAACCAATTAAAAAAAAACGCCGAAGAAAAAAGGTACTTACCACGTGGTGGCGGTACTGCGGTACGTCGCTTTGTCAGAAATTTCATGAACAATATAGGATATAAACCTCCGGTATTTTTGTTGAAAGTATTCAAGGGCGTACCCAGCGAGGGGCAGGGGGGGGGCAGCTGCCCCCCCTGGAAGCCTGGAAGAAGCAAAAAAATAAATCCTTATAAAAAAATAATACCACAAACAAATAGGATAATTATCGTACATCTCGCAAAGCTTTACACTGATCTAGAGCCATCTAGCAACTGGTAGCGGAATCTGTCAGCCAGTGAGTGGGATTCGAGAAAGACTGAGAGATCGCTAGAGTCTACAGGCGGCAGCCAATGAGAGAAAAGGAAATCTTCTAGAAAAGTCTCCGCCTTCCCCTTCGATCTAGAGAGTTCCGCATGTCCGCATCACTATATAAACTGACCTGCCCGTCGCTACTTGATCAGTATTTGTATGTTAGTTGAACTGTTGGTGTTTACTACTAAGTTTTTTTTTAAACCAATCATTATAGTTTATTAGTTTACCTTCTTATTTACGTTTGGAGAACAGTGAGGCTGCCTAAATGGATATAAGAAACTGGTTTCAAAAAGGTAAGTTAAGTAATTTCTCAATTTATGTAGAAAATAAAATTTTAAATTAAATTTATCATATAATATAATAAAAATTACTTCAAAATGAGATTTACACTTTATCAAAATTTTGATTTTCATTTCTTAAATGAGTCGCGTAATGTGAAATACCATTATCCAAATCAAAACTTCTTTTGCGCTCTGAAATACGAGTTTAAAAAGTTTTTCCGATATAAAATTTATCGCAACTGCCGCAATTTAGTTGATAGACACCTGGTTTATTTTCTTTCAAACTCCTTGCTTTATTGTTCTTAATGTATTTACTTAGATTATTGTTTGTTCTGAACGCAATATTTAAATTAAAACTTGATAAAAATGATTTCAATCTATTGCTGGATTTATTGATATAGGTTAAAGCAGTGAATTTCGTATTGTCTTCAACTAACGGATAAGCCTGTTTTATTGAAATTTGAATTATGTCAATTTCTATTATTTTCAGGCAGAAAACCTCTCAAACGGAAAAAGGATCAAGATGACAGTAGTGGAAGTGGAAGCAGTGATGGTGATGAAGATGGAACTAAACTGACCGAACCATCGGATTCTGTGTCTATTATGGAACAAGGGTCTAGTAATTCTTCACCTCTACACGTAGCTGTTCCTGGGACATCTAAAACGATTGAAGAATACGATGGCTACCATGAAAATGACATTGGTCATTATTTTGGTCATGCCCTTCAGTTGCCATCAGAAAAAAGGAAGGACTTGCTTACAAATCCCTGGGTTCCACCATCAAATTACGATTTTGGTTCTGATGCCAGCCATTTGAAAAGAAAATTTAACCGCCGCTGGTTAGATCAATATACTCCTTGGTTGGTGTACTCAAGTCGTTTGAAAGGTGTTCTATGTATGCACTGTGTTCTTTTTCCTCCTAGTATTGCTACAGTTAAAGGAGTTTTGGGGTCATTCATGGCAAGGTCATACGTGAAGTTTAAAGATATACATGAAGATTGTAGAAAACACGCCGGCAGTCACTACCACAAAACTTCAACAGCTGCTGCAAAAGCGTTCCTTGAAAATGTTCCATTTGATGTACATTTGCAAAGTGGTCACCAGAAGATGATTGAAGAAAACAAATAAATATTGTCATAAATTATGTCTTGTATCATATTTTGTGGAACTCATGATTTGCCACTTAGAGGAAAAGAAGGAGATGGGGGGTGGTCTTTGACCTTTTAAATTTGAGAGTTGACTGTGGTGATGTGAAGCTAAAGAATCATTTGGATAAATGTCGAAAAAATGCAGTCTACACTTCACCAAAAATTCAAAATGAGATTATAAGATTATGTGGTGAAGTTGTCAAAGAAAGAATTATTGAAGATTGTAAACAAGCAAAAGCTTACGCTGTAATGGCCGATGAAACAGGATATATCGCTGGAAAAGAACAACTTTCTATCGGATTGCGGTTTTATGATGAGAATCAAGAAAAAATCAGAGAGGAATTTGTAGGCTATGTTGAGATGAAATCTCAAGATGCCCTTACAATCGCTAGCACAATTCAGAGTTTTTTAGTTGATCAGAATCTTTCAGCAGAGAATTGTGTTGGATTTGGATTTGACGGATGTTCTACGATGGCTGGAAAAGAAGGTGGTGTACAGGCCATTTTAAAGAAAAAGTACAACAAATCTTTATTTTTCCATTGCTCAAGCCACAAACTAAATCTTGTGGTCAATGATGCTAGCAAACTACAGGAAATAAGAAACTTAATTGCAACAGTTAAGGATACAATATCCTTCTTTCGTGAGTCGCCAGCCCGCAGGAATTCGGCTCCTAATCTATCAAGTCTCAGTGAGACCAGATGGTCTGAGAAATACAAGAGCATTAGAAACTTTCCACGCAGCTTCCATGAAATCGTCAATGCGCTAGAACATCTCTCGGTCGAAGGAAACTATGCTACAAGAAAATTTGCCTATCAATTGCACTGTGCAGTTACTAAACCAATTTTCATCGTAGGTTTAGTCATGATTGCAAAGTACTCGGCGATTTTGGAACCCGTTGTGAATGTTCTACAAAGTAAAAATATGGATTTGATTATGGTGAGGAAACATATTGGTTTAATTCTTGATGTCATCAAGAAGGATCGACAAGAAATTGAACATGTTTCTGATGAATTACTTGAAAAATCATATGATAGCGCGGAGAAAGTCGGCGTTGAGTTAACAGTCCCACGAATTGTTCAAAAGCAAATACACAGAAGTAATCCGCCATCTGAAACTGCGACTGAATATTGGAGACGGTCGTTGATCATCCCTTATCTTGACTCATTAACTTTATCATTGAATGTTAGATTCTCACACGAAAATACACCTGCTTTTGCCTCATCCTTCATACATGTTAAAAATGACTTCAAATGATTTGGAGAAAAATGCAAAATCTTTCATGGAGTTTTATGAGTTGGGTGATATCTCTACAGAATTAGATTTGTGGTACAATCTGTGGAAAAAGAAGGATTTAGCAGGAGACAAATTAAAGGATATTGAAGTGGCTGCACTTTTGGAGGAGGCTAATATTTTTTTCCCTGCAACAAGGCATGCACTCCTCATTTTAAGTGCTTTCCCATGAACTACGGCTACTGTTGAACGATCTTTCAGTACCCTTCAAAGGGTAAAGACCTGGCTGAGAAGTACAATGGGAGAAGACAGACTGACTGGGTTGTGTTTGATGAGCGTCCATCGGAAATTCTTCAAGGAAAATCAGGACTGGATTGAAACGAGAGTTTTGAACAAGTTTTGTGCAAATCCAAGAAAAATTATACTACCATAAGACATGTAACGAGAATAATTTTATTTCAAGCAAATAATTGTAATAACTTAGTTGATAAAGCACTGCTATAATTATACATAATTTTCTTAAAATTTTGGTTTCTTTCACCTTTTCCGCGATAAGATGTTACAACCTGAACGACCATGGCTTGACCAACACCCACCCACCCCCCACCCCCAGTTTTGATCCTGGGTACGCCCTTGAAAGTATTTGATAGGAATATGTTCTTCTTTTATTTGTTTATTTTTGGTCCAAGACAACTTTCCTCGTACATTGTTTTGTATTAATTTATTAACTAATGAATCTGCAATTATAAATATCGAATTGAATCAGTTTTTATGAAAATTTGCTACTATAGCGCATTTGTGACGTCAGGGTGTTTTAAATTTTAGCGCCATTCCTAGGTGCTGTGATTTTAAACGTTGTGTTTGAGGTATATGATTAAAATGTTGAAAACAATATGCTGCTGATTAAGTTGTTTATTGACCAGACCTAACTAAACGGGGAACGAGGAATTCCCTATGACGTTGAATTACTATTGTAATTTTTCGTTATAAGGTAAAGCCTGTACGCCTATTTAGAAAATTGTGGACGACGTTTACTAAGAAAATGATAACGTAAGTTGACTTATGGGAAAACAATGAGAGTTCATTAAAACTGAATATTCATACACACGCTTAATCGAGTTGAACACTTAGAATAACATTTGATTATAAACGAGGATTTCCAATATCTCTTGGACAAATATTTCCAAATAACGCTTACTGAAGACGGGTAACCGCAGGGGTCAAGCGTTTTATCTTCAACAACATTCCGCTAGTGTCGTTTCGCAGCATTGTGAAGTAAAATGTGGATTTATTTTGTTGGTGAGTACTTACATCTTTTAAACAAATTAATTATGCATTTCATTCAAAACAATCTACTTACATAATCCTAATTGAGAATAGTAAATTTTGTTTGCATCAAACTAATTTTAACGGCAAATTGCTGGAACATAATTTACATATAGTTAGTTCTGTTTTATAAATATCTTATTCTGTCACTTTTTTTGTAAAAGAAACCAAATTGAATTATATATAATTTTAATGTTTATTACAAATTCCAAATAATTTGCATAATCAACTAGTTTTATGCATACACTACAAATTTACTTAATTAGTTTATTTAAATCGATCTTAAACGCTCAAAAAAAACGTAGTAAATAAATCATAAGAAACACACTCATTTGGAAGCGTATTAAAATATTATATGACTTGAATAATTTTATTCACTTAGTGTCATCATTTAAAAATAAATATTAATAACAACAGATATAACAGTAAAAATAAAATTACACATAATTTTAAATACTTATATGAAATAAATTTTGTGGCATTTATTAATTAGAGTTTTAATTTATTTTAGTGGTGTTATGCATTGTGTCAAAAACAAGAAGCGACAATGTTACGGCTGCAAGCGAAACATCTTCAGTAGCAAACGAAGAACAAGTGGACGCATATTATCCTTATCCATATTGGTCTGATAATTTTGACTGGAAACTTTTGAAGGTAAACTAGACTAAAACTAATTTGGGTTTAAAAAACAGGTTCCTAGAATTTCGTTAACAACAACTGGTATACAAAATATAAAACTAATAGTAAGAGTATGCTATTATAATGTGGTTTACGAGAAAGCAAGTCATGTAATTACCTAAATTAATTGCTTGAGGAACATTCTCCAGAATTTTGTAATGATAAATTGCAGTTGTCTTAGTTTATTTTCGAAATGATCAATTAAAAGCATTAAAAAATTATTCAGAAGCAATTACGACGTTAAAAAATACAATAACTATTAGAAGCATTATAAAAAACTTCTGGACGCAGCAAGTGCGTTATGGTAGTGAATTTTCATACAAATGTTTTTAATAGCAAACATGTTTTTTTAAGAAAGCAGGCATCAATCTATATAGTAGAAACAATGTGCCATGTTTCATCAAAATAACTTTATTGTTTGAAAATGTACAAAAATTTCCGAAAGTAAACTTAAATTGTTCCCGAAAAAACTGGTTCCCTGGTCAACCTTATAGGTTAATAGCAAATTGAGCTATTCAAATTTGAAGGATTTAACGAAAATTCGCTACCATAACGCACTTGCTGCGTCCCGAATTTCGTTTCTTACAAAGATGTATTATATTTCGATGGAAAATGCAAAAATGCAATAACATAGGGTGTGTTCGATTAAAAAAAAAAGAAAATTTGAATCACCAACGACTTATGGGCCACCTGTAATTATGGAAATATTTTTTAAGATGTAGCTCAAGACACCCTATAATTAATGTATATATTTTTTAACTTGCATAATAACGAATATATTGAGCTTTAAAGATTTTTTACGAAAATTTAACAAAAATGATATACCATTAAACGATAAACTCTATAGCCAACACTACTGCCAAAGCATCAGAGAAAGGGTCTATTTTAAATGAATTTTCTGGGAATATTTTAGTAAAATGAAGGACAATGACGATTGAAACTAAGAGTTCAGGCTTTGTAAAGCATTCTTCTTGAGACATTTTCTTTCGATAGCTTATACTAATTTCAGGATCATTGCCTACATTTTACCAATTTTGACATTTTAAATCGCGACTTTGGCGTTTTGAGGAAAACCCAAATCTATTTTTCTTTAAATGCCTGTAACTTTTTTGTCCTTTAACCTACAGAGCTAAATTTTGGTAGCTTGCTTACCTATGACGATATGAACCAGCGTACCAAATTTGGTTGCCCTTACTTTGTTAATTGCGGAGATATAATTTTTTTTCGAATAAAAACTCAAAATTTTCCCGAAAAACCTCGTTCGATTTTCTTCACTAACGAACTTATCCAAACCATTTACAAAAGGAAGGTATGTGCCAAATTTTATCAAAATCGGCCCATTGTTTTTTGAGTTATCGGTGTGATATATATATATATATATATATATATATATATATATATATATATATATATATATATATATATATATATATATATATATATATATAGAAACTGACCCCGAATATGGGTTATAGGGGTCCTAGTTCGCGCTCATTTGCAAAAATTTAGGGATCTCTCAATTAGTGAATTTTTTCTACGAAAATTCACTAAAAGGTGGAATTTTAATTTTTAAGAGGCTGCTTTGATTGAAACATAAAATCTAGTAATCGTGACACATTTTCATTCCCATTTCTTAAGAATAAGAAATATATACCTATTAAGTAATGTAATAATAAATGCTTAACACACTGAATAACATAAGAAGTGAAATTGAGAATTACTTAGATGAATACCAGTTCGGATTTAAACCAGATAATGAAACTAAAATATAAGAAAAGAGACTTGAGAAGAAGAAATACCTTCATTGTTTTTAGTAAATTATCGTAAAAAATTCCCAAATAAAGAGATCCCAACTTTTTTGAATTTTTAAACAATTCTTTACATGCGCGTGAACTAGGACCCCTAGAACCCATATTTGGGGTCAGTTTGGATATATATATATATATATATATATATATATATATATATATATATATATATATATATATATATATATATATATATATATATATATATATATATATATATATATATATATATATATATATATATATATATATGTCACACCGATAACTCAAATAATATTGGGCCGATTTTGATAAAATTGTCTGAGTACCTTCCTTTTGCAAGTGGCTTGGATAGGTTCGTTAGCCAGGAAAATCGGCCCAGGTTTTCCCGGAAAATTTGTGTTTTCTTTTATAAAAAAATGTTGTCTCTGGAAATAACAAAGTAAGTGCAACAAAATTTGGTACGCGTATTTGTATTTTAAACAGTGAACCATGTGCCCAAATTCAGGCCTGTGCGTTTAAAGACAAAAAAGTTATAGGCATTTAAAGAAAAAAAGGGGGTTTTCCTCAAAACGCCAAAATCGTGATTTGAAACGTCAAAATTGGCAACATTTAGGCAAAGAACCTGAAACAACTACGGATTATGTAAAGAAAATGCCATAAGAAGAGTGTTCTGAAAACCCTTAAGCTTCAGATTCAGCCGTCATAGTCCTTCATTTTCCTGAAATATTTGCAGAAACTTAATTTCAGATATACCCTTCCTCTGATTTTTTTGGCGGTTGTTTTAGTTAAGTTTATGGTTTAACGGTCTATAATTTTTAGCTAATTTTGGTAGAAAATATTTGTTAATGAGGAGACCCCGACTTTTGAGTTTTAAACAGATTTCTTCAATTTAGCGCAAACTGGACCCCCTAGAATCCATATCTGGGTTTATTTTTAGTTTTTATCTGTTTACATATATACAGGGTGACGCATTTCTACGGTAAAACTCAATATAATTGTTATTATACAAGATACAATAAAAAGTTTTAGACGTTAATTATAGGGTGTCTTGAGCTGCATTTTATAAAATTATTTTGACAATCACAGGTGGCTCATAAGTCGTTGGTGATACCTAAAAATTTTTTTCGAACACCATTATATTATTGCATTTTTGCATTTTTTTATCGACATATGATGCATGTTTGTAAGAAAAAAATCGAGACGCAAGTGCGTTTTGATTTTAAATACTTCAAATTTCAATAGCCTAATTTGCTATTAACCTACGATTTGTTGGCTAGGAAACAAGTTTTTTCGGAAACATTTTAAGTTTATTTTTGGAGAATTTTTGTACAAGTTATTGTTTGTAACCAGATTGATGCCTGCTTGCATTAAAGAGACATATTTGCTATTAAAAACATTTTTATGAAAATTCACTTTCATAACGCACTTGCTGCGTCCAGACGTGTTTTTAAACTCAGAAATAACGGAGTTACAGGGTCAAAAAAAATGTTGTGTCAAATTTCTTTTAATAACTTTTTTTTCTTGTGAATCGATTCTCTTCACTCGTATATAATATACTACAATTTCGTATCTAAAGGCCTAAACCAACAGATAATAACTCATAACTTTTTTGCTTGAACTTTTATCTCAAATATAACAATACACTATTGAAAAGAATCATAAAATCTTCAAAAAGGTCCCCTAATTGCATCCGGATGAAACTAACCGTTTTCGAAAAAACGTTTTAAAATTTTGCTGCTATTGAATGAATACGAAATTACCTAATCTCATTTTCCATATTAATGGAGTAAGCTTCGAAAACATTCTCGGTAAACAAAAAATATGTGTCGCCAGTTTTGACAGATAATCGTTTTTTGAGATTTTACTCCCGAAATAGGAAATAGTCCAGGATAATTATAAAATAAGATGAATAATAATAATTTTCTAACCTTGAACTACGTGACCTGCATTATTATTATTATGGTGTAGCTGACGGCAATGCACTTGCTGATGTTTGTATGGTGAAGCATTTCCAAATAGAAGGGTACTACAATGCCGAATGTTCAGTAATATCCATCGAAGACTGGAAGAATTCGGATCATTGAAAAGTATATTTCAAGATGTTGTACGTCAGCGAAGTACTCGAACTGCTGAAGCAGAAGTTCGTATATTAAATGCAATCGAGAATAATTAAGTGTACGGTTAGTCTCCACTCAGGAGAGTATCCTGAAAAGTTCTGTGTGTGAAATTCTCAAGGAGCAGCTTCTTCATTTATACCATTACCAGAAAGTTCAAGCTTTATGTTCTGAAGATCCGGTAGCTCGTATGAATTTGTGCAATATAATTCAAAATCTGCATAATAACGATCACCATTTTACATCATCGGTTCTCTTCATAGATGGAGTTGGATTTAGACATGATGGTTTGATCAACCTTCATAATGAGCATTATTGGTATGATGAGAATCCTCACTTGGCGATAGAACGTGGTGTCCAGAACAAGTGTTCTGTTAATGTGTGGGCGTTGTTGTATAAACCCGCTTAACTGGGCCATATTTCGTCCCACAAAGACTCAACGGTGAGATATACTTAGTTTTTTTTAAGAAACCAGTTATCTACTCTATTGAATGATGTAAAGCCCCCTAAAGTCGCGGTCTCCTCATTGACGAATTTTTTGTACGAAAATTAGCTAAAAATTATGGACCGTTAAGCCATAAACTTAACTAAAACTACCGCCAAAGCATCAGAGAGAAAATAACTAACCTGTTGCATATCAGCCCTTTTGTAAAACTTCGATCCTTTATATGTGTTGACAAAACATAACGAACACTATTTAGTATACCCACTAACATTAATAAAATCGTAAAGGAATAATTTGCACTTGTATATGAAAATTCCAAAACAACACAAATAATTTGTGATAAACAATCTAATACCATACGATAAACGTCAGTTACAGCATGTAACAGACCTGCGCAATAATATCCAATGATCCGTTACCAGGCAACGACTCAGACATACTAGATCTCATGTACCAAGCCAGGTTTGCCATTGTCAATGAAACGCGGTGATATTAAAAATAAATGTTTCAAATTTTAATAGCTCAATTTTCTGTAAACCTAGAAAGCTGAATTTTGGTACATAGTTAGGTCTTTCCCAAAGTAGCACGTACACCAAATTTCATTGAAATATCTTTGTAATTTTCGGAGCAAAAATTTTTTTTGAAAGGAAGCTTGAAATTTTCCTGGAAAACCTTGTCCGATTTTCCTGGATAACGAACTCATCCAAGCTATTAATAAAAGAAAGGCACTTGCCGCGTTTAATCAAAATCGGTTAATTATTTTTTGAGTTATCGGTTGGATATATATATATATATATATATATATATATATATATATATATATATATATATATATATATATATATATATAAATCGAAACTGACCCCGGATATGGGTCCTAGGGGCCCAAATTCGCACCCATTTGAAAACATTTTTGCAAAGTCTCACCATCGATACCTCTCTATTAGTGATTTTTTTAAAATAAAAATTCACTAATATAACAGACTATTATTTGTCAAAACTGATAACACCTAATCCAGTTTCCGAGGCAATTAGCGCGAATGCTTTTTTAAAGCACACTCCATTAATATGAAGAATGAGATCAAGCGATTTCGTACTAAATAAATACCAGCAAATTTTAAAGAAGGTTTTTCTAGAAAACGGTTAGGTTCATCTGGATGCAACAAGATGGCCTTTTTTTTAAATTTCATGATTATCTTCAATCCTGTATTGTTAGGTTTGAGATAAAAATTCAAAATTCATTATCTGTTGGTCAAGGACAGTTTCGGCCTTTAGATTCCAAGGGATCCACATCAAATTTGCAACATAATTATAAAGTTTTATTGTATACGAGTGCGCCAAATTTGAAGACAATCAATGCACGACAAAATAAGTTATCAACACAAATTTGAAAGAAAAATTCAGATCTTGTAACTTTGTTATTTTTGAGTTTCCAAAAAAATGCTCTAGAAACTCGTGGAACAATTTTTTTTCAGCAGCATAAAGCCTCTGAATTTTTTGCTAATCAGTTCCGGACATTCTATATATATATATATATATATATATATATATATATATATATATATATATATATATATATATATATATATATATATATATATATATATATATATATATATATATATGAACACGCACATACACACACACCAAAAAATAATAGAGGTTCAATGAAAAACTTACAGTAGATCAATTATAATGATTTCAAATTTTTGTGTCATGGTTAAAACGTTTCTTTGCTATTTTAGAGATATGCTGTATGTATACCGAATTTAATAAAAAATAGACCATGAACATACAAACTGGCTTTGCGACCCCAAATTAACTGAGGAACTAAGTAGTTTCGGTAGCCTTCATAAATTTAAAAGAAAGTGCATATAGAATGTTTAACAGCTGTGTATTTCTCAAGGAAAGTTTATCTTGTTTCTTGCTGTCGTGGTGCCGAATAAGATCAAATGTAAAAAATAAGGGCAATTAAAATTTGTGACCTTAACATGAACATTCCGGGATATAAATCTTTCTCGGCGTTCCTATTGTATAGATACTCTACTATTGTAGTGCAGTAGTTCGGAGATAAATAGGAATGCATCAAAACAGAATAAGCAATCCGTGACGGTTTATTCTGCATATACATGCTACTACACTACCTACAGGTTCTAAGGAATTTCACAGTTTTATTTTCCTCATGATTTTTACAACATACAACGTAGTAATTATCATGGGCAGACCCGTAATTAGACGGTCGTTCGTTTTTATTAGATACTTATTATATTTGTGCGAGAGGAAACGAAAAAAATGAAAAAAAAAATATTACGATATATTCCTGATTTAAACCTTTGCATATATAAACATATAAAAATCGAAACTAGCCTTGGATTTAGATTCTAGGGGGCCTAGTTCGTGGTAATATTACGGCTGCCGGGGTTAAACCTGAATTGGTTGGAAAATTATTTGCCATACAACTTGGTGAAGCAACAGAAAACAGTTAAATGCTCATTTGATGTGCTCTATCTGATTATGCCAGGGAGCTGCCATAGTTGAAGACTTGGTATTTGGCAAGCCTATACAAGGAAAAGCAACTGCTGTCAAGTTTTACGACAAATGACTGAATGACACTCACCTACTTAATAGATACATTCCACAAATTTAATTTACTTAATTTTCAACTTTAGGAAAATAACATAAATATATTTTATTTAACTGAAAAGGTCAACGCCTTCGGAAAAAAAATACAGTTATGCGATAACAAATTAAAAGAAAAATTACTCAAGATGTTTCCCACAATGTGTGATTTTATGCAGAGTTACCCACCAGAAAAGAATTGTAAAGATGTGTGGCTAAAAACAGTGGAGGACCATTTAGGAAAGTTGAGCAGTACTTTTAAGAAATACTTTTTCGTAGAGATATTAAATTGGGTGACTAGAATTGATTACTAGATCCATTTAGCTACAGCTACTAGCCTATTGCTTAAAAAATAAAACCGCTTTAATATATCTTTCTTCAGGTAGCACAGAAAAATCAATTATGTTATTTAGTTATTGTAGTTTCTGTATTTCATCAGGTGGGTAAGGTTTTTCAGAAGCTTCTTTCTTGGTCGGCGTCTTCCCTTTTCCAATTATGCGTCCTTTAAATAATGTTGTTAGAAAGTTACTACTCTTAGACTATATTTTGCTTTACTCCTCTCAATTTCATTCACCACCTCTTCTAGCACACTTTTATTCGCCTTTCTATCGGTTTACCTTGTCTTTGTAATTTTTCTCCATGTCCACCTTTCAAAATCTTCTAATCTTTTTATTTATTGATTATTTGAAATGAATATTTCCGCCCCCTACATTTAACCTGAATCTCTTCCTCAGGTTCAAGTTAAAGTGTTTATTAGAACAAAGAGCATTTTGTCTAATAAATACCTACCTTCCTGTTGTGATACTCTTTCTCAGATTTTTGCTCTATTTGCCATCGTCTGTAATAATACTCCTAAAACACGGGAACATTTCTACTGGTCCATGTTGTTTGCCGTTTAGTTTTATATCCATTTTCGCAAGTCCTAATCTTTTTTCTCCTCAAGCTGTAGCAGTGTATCCTGAAGTGCCGCAGGGTAGCATCTTGGGACCCCTTCCATTTATTATTTTTGTTAACGACCTGACTGTGGGTGTTAGAGTGAGAATTGGTTCTTTTTGCTGATGATACTTCTGCTATTATTCGTAGCGTTGGGTGTAATAAACTGCTGGTTGGTGTTTAGAACTTGGTTGATACTAAAAAATATATAAATCAACGATAATGGTTTCAACAGCGTCGGCAATGATACCGACTGTAGCATTTTGGTGAGGCTCCATGGAGAGTCTCTACAGCAGAAAGAATCTGCAGAACTTTTGGGTATTTGTTTTGACTCTAACTGTTCTTGGATAACACATCACAATTTTCCCGTTCATCATCCCTTTGTTTTGTTGTGCGACATAGACTCCGTGACTTTGTGAGTTTGCCACTGTCATTTTACCATCCCTTTATTTAATCTAGACTATTGATATTTTACGTTGGGGTAGAGACAGTCAAGACAGTGCAGATCCTCTTGCTGCAGAAAATAATTATGAAAATAATTGCTGGGGTAGTATAAACTCATTCGTGTCGTAAACTCTTTAAAAATTATAACATATTTGCAGTTAGTTCGCTCTATTTAACGTTTTTGTTCAGCAAAATAAGGACACGGTGGATAACTATAGAAGAAGGCAATTTAATGACGTGTGTGTACCTGCTCAGCGGTTAGCCAAAACTGGTAAATGGTCCCTAATTATCCCCACAAAATTATACAACCATTTCCCAGGTTCTGCAAGAGAGAAGGATCTCAGTAATGGTGTTAAAGTACCTAACTCTAAAGAGTTTCTTGCTTAAACTGGGCTTGTATAGTTTGTAGGAATATTTTGACTGTGACACGAGCAGCATTATTGCATAGACTGATCTTTGTTTTCTTCTGACTTACCATATATACATATTATTGTATCTCAGTGGTGAATAAATATTAATGTTATTATCGGCTTTTTCCTGGAGGGCTTTCACACTCTCTCAAATTTACTTATTCCAGGTATCTCAGATACCAAAGAGATTGAGCCCAAATGGAGATTTTCCAAGTTATCGGGCCCTGAAAGATAACGTGAGACATCCTCATTTCCCATAAATCTCCGCACGGTGTGAGTGGTTGCAAGTATTACCGCTTTCTACATAACATTATAAGGGTGCTCTCCAAGTCCGAATCTCTTGATATTCTCTCGAAGACTAGGAGAACCTACACCAGTTGACGACGTGACTATGGGGATCACTGAGTCACTATCTGTCCTCCACTGTCTCGTTACTTGCATCTCGAGGTCTCTGTACGTAACGATCTTCTCTTCATACTTTATCTCTAGATTATTGGTATTCGGAATGGTTAGATCTTTGAGCTGCACTTGTTTGCAGGACTTATCCACTAATATTATATCTGGCCTCTTGTGGGCAACTCTTTGGTCTGTGAGCACGGTCCGATGGCAGTAAAACTTGTATCCTGAGTTCTCTAGAACATGCTGAGGAGTAGTGTTGGGTCGTGAATGAATGATTCGACACACTGAGAGGATTCAGGCCAGTAAATCAACTGAATCGACATGCTGAGACGACTCCCGACTCACTTTTCACCTACTCACTTGACGCCGATTTACTTGTCACCGATTCACTTGTCACCGATTCACTGGTCACCGATTCACCACTCACAGACTCATCACTGACTCCGATTAACTGGTCATCGACTCACCGCCATCCTAAGGAAACACTGAATTATTGAATCATACCATGGGTCGATTCAGTTCCCATCTTCCTTCAATAACCAGTTTGTTCGAAAGGAACGGCTCTACAATCTACATTTTAGGTTGTAGTACGTGCCTTTTACAGAAAGGGAGAGAGAGAGAGAGAGGGAGAGAATATGGACAATGTCAAAGCCATGTTGGCGCGTAAAAAAGTCTACCTGATTGCTGGAGTTCACAGAAGCTTTACTTATGAGTTATTGAGTATGAATTCTTATCTATGCCCATTACATTATAGACATTATTGTTTTGATTGCTTTCATGAAAAGTTATTTTAAAACCTATAATAAATTAATTGTTATGTGAAAAAATAAATACATCTTTTTGCAGGCATTTTCTTCACCTCAGTACAAAAATGTGTTAATATCACCAATAAGCCTTAAATTAATCTTGGGGTTACTTTACGAAGGTTCTAGTGGTGGTACAGAAACTGAGTTTCAAAATGTACTACATTTTGCACCTCAAAAAGAACAAGTTAGGGAAAATTTTCGTAATACTTTGGAGGCACTAAAGGTAAATCATATTTTTTTAATCTTATTTCTATCTTAAATACATTTTTTATAAATTGATTATAGTCATCTGAAAGAAAAGAATACATACTTAATATTGGAACTAGGATTTTTCTTGATGGCAATATAACACCAAAACAAAACTTTGCTTCTAAAGCTGGAGAAGCTTTTCAGACTGATATTGCACCGACTAACTTTACTAACCCAAAAGATGCCAGCAGTACTATCAATTCATGGGTCTCCACCTTGACAAATGGACGAATTTCTGAGTTAGTTAAAGCAGGTATACATACATATTTTTTTAAGTTTATCTCATTCATCAATATCTGAACTATAACATTTGGAGAAACTGTTAGATAACTGTTGAAATAAAACGTACATTAGCAAATTTTAGTAAAAACAATACGCTAGTGGAGTAAGCGCTAGGTAAGAATAAAAAAATGTGTACAAATGAGCGCGAATTAGCGCCTCTAAAACTGATAATATGCAAAGTCCATTTCGAGTTTTTATTCCCAACAAAACATGATTTTTTTCAAAAATATTGGTCTGTAGTCTGGATTGCAAACTTATTTAACCTATTTACTAAAAAAGATATCTGCCTAGTTTTTTTCAAGTTGTACAAATAAATTTTGTTTGTCTTCTAACAGCCATATCAAAGTTGTGTCTTACCTTATAACTGTTGAAACAAATTAACGTTTACTAAAAACGCATTTTAATTTTGAAACATTATCAGAAAAGTAAAAATTTCTATTGCAATGTTCATTTTTAGGTGTATCTCTCATGTTGTATTTGTACTTTTTGGAAAGCAGCAATTTTAATTTTGTTATTCAAATGTGTAGCATTTTCCATATTAATAATAATAAGAATTTTTAATTCAATCAAGTTTTAAAATACACTATATTTGTATCTTGATGAACGGCCCCAAATACAGTTTTAGCACAGCATAGATATATTATGCTGTGGTCTTGGACTGATAGTGTAGCATAATATAGTATGAATCACGTCAAGTCTCTATGTGTGTGTTGTGTGTTTTGTTTCGTTAACGTCGGCCTATTTCAGCGACTATGGCCAATCACCGACGCCAGAGAGCAGTTTCACCTCACTATCCTGGAAAATTTGCCGAACCCCTGCCTTTCTGTAAGGACGGTAGGGATCTTTAACGTGCCCAACATTACATGTACACGGGACCGACGGCTTTCGCCCCCTCCGAAGGGCGGAACGTGCATACATTCAACTTGCTCTACAATGCCAGAACCTCGACTGATGTTAACGTTACAGTTTGTACTGAAAAAGTGAAAGGAGTACCCTGGGATCGAACCCAGTACCCTTCGGTTCAGAGGTATACGTTCTTACTCCTGAACAACCGAAGTTCTTGTCAAGTCTCTCTAAAAATGATTATAGAATAGTTTCTTTTATCTTTAAACTTAAACATAAGACCAGAACAGTCGTAGAATGTGTTTCAATGGCAATTCTGCTAATTCTGTAATTAATTATTACGTATACTTTGAATATAATATCCCGGGCATGAAGCCGATCTGAAGTATCATCTAAACAAAACATTAATGAACGTGTGCTTAGATGTCTCAGAGGTACCGTGCTTGTTTTCTAGTCTTGTCTGAAGCTCTTAACCAGAAGGTTACGTGATTGATTCCAGCTCGATGAATGTATGCTTATAAATCTTTCTACTTGAGAATTTCATGCAACTAAAATAAGTGTTTACTTTTAGATGACCTTGAAGACGCTGTTATGGTGATTGGTAACGCGATTTACTTCAAAGGAATATGGTTGCACCATTTTTTGAAAAACCGTACACATACTGGAGGTTTTTATATATCTCCTACAGAAATAATAAACGTGCAATACATGTCTACCAGTGGAAACTTTTTCTATCATGAGTCCCCAGAACTTGATGCCAAAATTCTAAGGCTGCCTTACAGGGTGAGTATTCCATTTTTCGGGAAAATAGAATACATTTTTACTTGGGAAAGTGTCTTGTTTAAGAGAAAAAAATATCAAATATACTCAACAGACTTGTTACTGTATCTGAGCTTAATGCTGTATTTGTGAAGTAGAGGAGTGTTTTTAGTGAATTTTCTTTTAAAAAAAATTCACTAATGAAGAAATCCTGACTTTTGAATTTTGAAAAATTTCTTCAAATGATTGCGAACTAGGCCCCCTAGAACACATATCCAGGATCAATTTCACTTTCCCAGGTCATTTAATGAAAAAAAGTTCCCATAAACATAGGTGCTAAAATGCATTGTTTCCAAGATACACAGTGTTAATTTTTTTTTTTGTAAAATAACGATTTTTTAAAAATAATTTAAATATCTCTTCACCGATTGTTTTGAAATTTGGCAGCGTTGTTTGTAGTAATAATGGGCTGATTTGGCCCTAATTATATAAAGATTGTTAACTCAACTGGCATTAGGGGGGGCACCTCAACATAAATTATTGTTCGTGTTTGTGATTTTCTGTATGATAAATGGAGATGCGATAATAAGGTTTTTATTTTTTATCGTGTAAACGTATCAAGAAACGGGGAAGAAAACTTGTAGTTTTAGTTTCTTTATCTCAAAATAGTATACAAATCATATTGCAGTCAGTGGCGTACATTTTTATGTCACAAAATTTTGTTGAGGTGCCCCCCTAACGCCAATGGACTTAACAATCTATATCTAATTAGGGCCAAATCAGCCCATTATTACTACAAACAACGCTGTCAAATTTAAAAACAATCGGTGAGGAGATATTTGAATTATTTTTTAAAAATCGTTATTTTACAAAAAAAATCAACACCTTGTATCTTGGAAACAATGCATTTTAGCACCTATGTTTATGGGAACTTTTTTTCATAAAATGACCTGGGAAATCCACCCCTTAAATATTGCCGCGTCTTTTTTAAACACCCTGTATATGTGTATATCTGTATCACACTTAAAAATAATGGGCCGATTTTGATCAAATTAGCTTAGTACCTTCCCTTTGCAAGTGGATTGGATCAGTTTGTTAGCCAGCAAAATTGGCCCAGGTTTTTCAAGAAAATGTTGTGTTTTCTTACAGAAACAATTATATCTCCGGAAATAACAAAGTAAGGGCAATCAAATTTAGGCCTGTAAGTTTAAATTCAAAAAAATTATAGGCATTTAAAGAAAAAAAACGTCAAAGTCGCGATTTAAAACGTCAAAATTGGCAACATTTAGGCAAAGAACCTGAAATTATTACGAGCTATGGAAAGAAAATGTCACAAGAAGAGTGTTCTGCAAACCCTTACGTTTCAGCTTCAACCATCATTGCTCTTCATTTTACTAAAATATTTCCAGAAAATTCATTTCAAATAGACCCTTTCTCTGATGCTTTGTCACTAGATTTAGTTTATGGTTTAACGGTCTATAATTTTTAGAGCTAATTTTCGTAGAAAAAATTCGTTAACGAGGAGACCGCGACTTTTGAACTTTAAAAAAGTGTCTTCAAACGAATGCAAACTAGGCCCCATAGAATCCATATCCGGGTTTAGTTTCAGTTTTTATCTGTTTACATATATAGAAGGTGACGCATTTCTACGGTAAAAATCAATATAATTGTTATTATACAAGATACGAGAAAAAATTGTATACGTTAATTATAGGGTGTCTTGAGCTGCATTTTATAAAATTATTTTGACAATCACAGGTGGCCCATAAGTCGTTGGTGATACCTAAATTTTTTTTCGAATATCTTATATTATTGCATTTTTGCATTATTATCGAAATATGATGCATGTTTGTAAGAAAAAAAATTCTAGACGCAGTAATTGCGTTTTGGTAGCGAATTTTCATTAAATGCTTCAAGTTTCAATAGCTCAATTTGCTATTAACCTAAGGTTTGTCGGCTAGGAAACCAGTTTTCTCGGAAACATTTTAAGTTTATTTTTGGATTTTTTTTTACATTATCAAACAATAAGTTATTGTTTCTAACCAGATTGATGCCTGCTTACATTAAAGAGACGTATTTGAAAATCACAGGGTGGCCCAAAAGTCGTTGGTGATGCCTACAAATTTTTTTTCGAACACCCTTATGTTATTGAATTTTTGAATTTTTTATCGATATATGATGCGTGTTTTGTAAGAAAAAAATCAAGACGCAGCAAGTGCGTTTTGGTAGCGAATTTTCAATCAATGCTTCAAACTTTAATAACTCAATTTGTTATTAACCTAAGGTTGGCTAGGAAACCAGTTTTCTCGGAAATATTTAAAGTTTATTTTCAGAAAATTTTTTTACATTTTCAAACGATAAGTTATTTTGATAAATATGGTACATTCTTTCTACTATATGTGTTATACCGGTAACCAAATTGATACCTGCTTGCATTAAAGAGAGATATTTGCTATTAAAACATTTTAATGAAAATTCACTTCCATAACGCACTTGCTGTGTCCAGACTTTTTAAATTTCACTTAATATTTTCAGATTTCTATAACGCTTAATTTGTGTTTTACTTTTGGTTTGTACTAAAATTATTTCTGGTTGAATATATTTGATTAATAAAGCATCAAAAGTATCAGTTAATTTTTTATACGCAAATTTTCGTAGGAAAAATATCTTTCGCTAATGAGATTACCACTTTGAGACTTTCAAACAATATTTTCAAATGATCATGAAGCACCACAGATAGAATCGATATTAACTTTTAGGCCCTAATGTGCTTACTCCTTTGAAAGGTTAGGAGTTATTAGATATTGAAAAAGTTTTTATGAAAATTCGCGACAATAATGAACATGCTGCGTTTTATATAATATAATTCTTCAATTATAATAGAAATTGTCGAAGTCAAAAGCTTTATTTGATTTTATATCGTCTTTAAACAAAACAAAAGTAATTGAGTATTATCTTTTTTTTAGGGAAATCGCTACGCTTTCTTTATAGTTTTACCGAATGCGAAAGCTGGTTTGTCAGAATTAATAAAGAAAATAAATTTAGAAACACTCCGAAGGCAGTTATATTTTCTGGATTTTGTTCCTGTAGAAGTAAACATTCCTAAATTCAAATTTGATTTCCAAACAAGATACACTGAAATTCTTCAAGAAGTAAGTAGAAAATTGTAAAATTTTTAATGAAACAAAAAATTGATCAACATTTTTAAAACTTATTTGATATACTTTATTTCAAACACCATTATAAATAAAAGTAACATGGATTAAAATTGTTTCAGTTTGGATTGCGTCAAATGTTCCTGAATACAGCAAGTTTTCCAGGTATTGCAAAAGGCGATAAGAACCTCTTAAGAATGCTGGTGGTTTCAGATATAGTACAAAAATCAGGCATAGAACTGGACGAAGAAGGCAGTGTTGTATATTCTGCAACAGGTATTTAACTTTGTATAGTAAAAAATGAAATCAAACTTTATATCATAGAATAATTTTTTTCGATGTTATGTTGGCTTTGAACGTGTTAGTTTAGCCACGGACTCAGCGAATACAAATTTAACAAATTCTTCAAAACATAACTTTAAATGAATTTAAATATAATGTAGGGGAACTGGGTAAACGTCTCCCACTTACGAAAAACTGCTATATTTGAATAAGCTATAAATAAAATGTACACATAAAGTATGGAAACCATTTTATTATAATCCTTTACAGAATACATTATGAAAAAGAACAGACATAAAATGTTCATTTCAAGAAAAATAACAAAATTCTAAAAAATTCCATTGGACCCAGTTTGGCTCGTCATTAGGGTAAAATGGGTCCTTGCAAATGGCAAAATGCCCCCCTCGCTGAATCGTTTGCATGCATCGCAAACATATCTTATTTTTCTCTCTTACACCAAAACTCTATGTATTACGGTTTCCGAGATCCTAATGATAGACATCCTTTTCTTGGACACATTATATATATATATATATATATATATATATATATATATATATATATATATATATATATATATATACTTTATTTGTTTGCTGTACTTTTTGTAATTTTTTATTTTTATTTGTTTACGTGGACTGCAGTTTCGAACCGTGTCCTGGCTCATCATCAGCACGCTACTGACTAAGATCGTTTCTGTGTGGTCTATGTCTGAAATTGTACGTGACGTTTACGTGTTGAGCTTCTATTGGTCGGTTTACTGTTCTCTGATTGGTGGTGTTTTCGGACTGTGTCGAGTGTATCGGTTTCCTGTTTGGATTATTGATTGCCACAATAACCAAAACAGGAAATCGATACACTCGACACAGTTCGAAAACACAACCAATCAGAGAACAGTAAACTGATAAACCGACCAATAGAAGCTCAACACGCAGACGTCACGTACAATTTCAGACATAGACCACACAGGAACGATCATAGTCAGAAGCGTGCTAATGATGAACCAGGACGGTTCGAAACTGCAGCCCACATAAACAAATAAAAAATCACAAAAAGTACAACAAACAAATAAAGTATAAATGCTTCAAACTTTAATAACTAAAGTTGTTATTAACCTAAGGTGGGCTAAGCGCCGCCGTGGCCGTGTTGGAAAGTCCAGTCAAACTTCCCAATTCGGACTCGGGGGACGACGGTTCGAGACTCACCGGCAGCGGATGATTTTTCAAATCACTTCTGTCGTTGATATCGAGCTTAAGGTGGAGGGTAATGCACAATAGGCCAAGGGCTGCAGTGCTATCGGGGCGGCAAAGCTGCGGACGAGCCCTGAAGGGGAAAAAGGTGGGCTAGGAAACCAAATTGTACGTGACGCCTACGTGTTGAGCTTCTATTGGTCGGTTTACTGTTCTCTGATTGGTTGTGTTTTCGGACTGTGTCGAGTGTACCGGTTTCTTGTTTGGATTATTGATTACCACAATAACCAAAACAGGAAACCGATACACTCGACACAGTCCGAAAACACAACCAATCAGAGAACAGTAAACCGATAAACCGACCAATAGACGCTCAACACGCATACGTCACGTACAATTTCAGACAGAGGCCACACAGGAACGATCATTGTCAGTAGCGTGCTGATGATGAACCAGGACGGTTCGAAACTGCAGTCCACGTAAACAAATAAAAAATAACAAGAAGTACAGCAAACAAATCATTTATTTATAAAACAATATAAAAATAGCGTTTTATTTTGCCCAATGTCCATTCCTACACTCTAATATCTTTTCACCTGACATATTGATATTTGTAGATGTCCAACTCGGAAATAAATTTGGTGTTGCTGACAATCATTTCAACGCCACACACCCATTCTTATTCTTCATTGAAGAACAAACCAGGGGAACTATTCTGTTTGTCGGAAAGGTAGAAAATCCGCTAGATACTGAAAGCCCCCCCTTACAAGCCAGAATCAAAGATGATGATGACAATTCCACCGTCCCAGCAACCAATACAGGTGAGTCTGTAAAGAAAACTTAACGGGATGGATATAATTTAGAAATTTCTGCAGTTCCTTATTAATGTAGTTATAATGTTGATGCTTTTCCTGTAGATATTGTGATGTTTATGTTGTTGGGTTTTGTAAATAGTGATGGAGAGACATCAAAATTGGTTTCTTGTTGTCATTTTACTTTATAATGTTGCCATATTGTTGCCAGACTTTGTAACTGTTGTATGTTTGTCAGTCAATAAATGTAACTTATGTAATTTTGTGCTTCTTTTATTTTTGTATTTTTGTATACCTGTTTTCTTTAGTGATACAAACGGACCCATAGCTGGTTTGGTGTAGTATGTAGTAAGTATGGTGCTTGGTTATTGCTTTTTAGCTGCTTTGTATTTAGCGTTGCTCGAAAGGGTGGTCCAAAAATAATGGTCTACAGAGCAGTAGTAGATCCTTGTCATCAAAATATTACGATTTAGCCAAACTTACTCCAGTGCAAAAGTAAACATTAAAAGAGATACAGACTGTCTAAGTGAGAAATTAAATTTCCATTTGCCTTGATACCCAGAAAGGTATTTGGCGCATTGTCTTTAAAATTGGTACAGATGAGTTTTCAAAGTGATAAAAAATTATTGAGTCCCAATTTTGCTCTAGCGAATAGACGGAACTGCTTGCGGTACCCTCCAAAAATAAAAATCCTCATGTAGCAGCAGAACGAAATTTCTATCTAAATTATCTACAAAATGAGTTCAGGGACCTCATTGATAATTTGCCTAATGGCGGAATATGTATTTTGTGCAAGACGGTGCAACGGCATACTTCTCTGTTCAAGTTCAAAATTAGCTAAATAAAGGTATCCCCAAAGATGGATAGGCCGTGGCAGCCCAATCCCTTGGCCAGCTGGTAGTCCAAATTTTAACACAATAGACTTTTTTCTTCAGGGTTATCTTATATTAGTTGTCTACAGTGACACATTAAATATTTTAAAATAATTACGGCAAAAACTTGCGGAAACTGTCACTCTATTTAGAAAAGGAGGAAACTATCTAAAGTTGGACAATCTCTCCTCAGACGTGTACCAAAGTATATTGATGTTAATGGTGGCCATTATGAACATTTTTTGTTAAATATTTTTGCAATCATTTCTTTTTCTAATAAAAATTTTTCGTGACGCAGCAAGTGCGTTATGGTAGCGAATTTTTATTAAATGCTTAACATTTGAATAACTCAATTTTCTATAAAGCTAGAGAGATGATTTTTTGCGTGTGGTAAGGTCTTTACCAGAGTAATATATCTACCAAATTTTATTAAAAAGCTTTGTTATTTTTTGAGATACAAATTTCTTTTCGGAAAATCAATTTTTTTTTAAACTGGTCCTACTGGTAAATAGTTGAAAGATTTACGTCATATGTTTCTGTTATTCGGCATATTTTTACTTTACAATGATTTTTTTAATTCATCTGCCTTTGTTTCCCTTACAATTTAAAAATGCTTGTAAATGTCTGTCATTTTAGGTTGATGTGTTATCACCTATCAAGTTGAAGATTGTGTTTTATGTCTATATTTAATCTGTCATTACTCAGCTAGGGCTAAACACTTGAATGTTGTTAGTATCACAACATTTCCGCAGCTACTTTTAAAGTCACAAATATTTCTAAAATGGTTGGTTTTAGGGTCATTCAGCAAGTATCTTCTAATCGAAAGTTGAGTGAGTATTTATAAGACTTGAAGGGTGCCACTAGGGCCAAATTGAGAATCGGTTATTCTTTACCACTAAGAAAAACTCATCTGTACCAATTTGCAAGACAATACGTCATACACTTTCTTAAATACCAAGAAAAATCTTAATTCAGTTTCTAACCTTAACTCCTGTATCTATTTTAATTTTTACCTTTAGACTGAAGTAAGTTTAGCCATATCATAGTAACTTGATGTCAATGTATGCTATCTGTACCATTACGTTTGGAGCACCTGTATATTATGTACAAAAACTGATTCTGCATACATTTTTCCATTAAATCAAAGTAGATATTTTTATTACTTGTGAAAACTGAATGGCAAAAATTGAGAACAGTATTAGCCTTATAGATTGTTTTCTTCCTAATGTCTTAAATTATAATAAAATATCGGTGTATTTTTGACAAAACATCTTAAGCGACAAGTTTGATAAAAATCAGGTTTTATATGCAAGTTGTTACTTAGGATAATCTGCACACAATCTCAAATAACTAGTGTTCTCATAAACTCCTAAATAATCCAAATCAGCATCGTAAGCACCAGTTTTAATCCAGCTGAAATCTGAGCATTGCACTATTATATCACAAACGCCAATGTGTTACTGACAGATAACCATAAGCTTCACAAAATCTTGTGACGATTTTGTACCAGTCGCTAAATATTTTATTCCCGCTTCACAAAGCAGCACCACGTAAACCAATAAAATGCATGTGGCCTTTCTGAATTATAGATGTTCTAAGATATTCTTCAAATTCAACTAATTGTTCTAAACTTGTTACTAAACAAAACGAAATTAATGAGGTTACATTACATTACCTTAACAGTAGAAAAATAATGTGAGGTATCAAGCTCTATTAATGCTGACGTATTTTATAAGGATCAAAAACTTTTAGTCGCAGCATTGTTTGACATTGACAGCATTCCAATAAATTTGTTGATGGTGGAGATAATGGAATGGTTACGAAAGTAGTAGCAGAGGCATAGTCAAATAATTGTGGTCTAATGAAGGAAACTATAAATTTAAATGCGATTAAAAGCAGTCCCGTAGTAGTAAATGGTAAACTGGAAAATAAACTGGTTGATTATACCTCTAGCTCAGAAATCCTCCAGAGTAAAAACTTAAAAAGATTCGACTAGGATTATTTATTTCACGGGGAAAAAGATTCCGGTTTCTTTTGAGTTCATAATTCAAACAAACAGATGACATATCATCAAATACAGTGGCAGAGTCTGGTTTAAAAATATCTAAAAAAGAGTCTAAGAAGAAAATTTAGAAAGTATAAATGACGCTAGGTAGTACCAGATTGGTTCAACAGAATCCACGCAACAATAAAGGTTGTCAGAATGCATGTGCAAGAAAATTCACAGAGCAACAAGGCCACGATATTTTTGAATACTATTGGCACTCATCAAAGACAGAGCGATTGGCTTTTATCATGCACTAAAGAAGGAAAAGTTAACCAACGGCGAGTAAATGTAGAAAATAGCGGAAGGAATCGAACTTTCAAATACTACATTTTTCTTTCTGCCTCAGGGCTCGTCCGCGGCTTTGCCGCCCCGATACCACTGCAACCTTTGGCTTATTGTGCATACCCTTAGTCTTTTTACTCCACCCATTACAAAATAACTGTGCCTCGAACTAGTCTGCACAGTGATTGGTAGGGTGAAGTTTTATAATGCTCTGTCTGCGATCTAGACTGATCGTAGATCAGTTGTCTTTTGCGGTCCAGAGCTTTAAACTCGCACAAGATGTGCTGGGCTGATTCCTCCCCTCACCGCAGAGTCTGCATGCGAGGTCCCCTTCGAACCGCCCCATTTTATGTAGCTGTTTTTTGACGGCCATGTGTCCCGTCAAGAGACCTGTTATGTTTCTGAGCTGTCCTCTGCTAAGATTTAGCAGCTCCACAGCTCTCTTTAAACTGGGTTTGTCAATTATTGACTTCCCATGTCTGAGCCCAGTACACCTTGTGTTGGTTTCTGACCCAGGACTTGGCTCCCCTGGCAGTGCTCTTTATCACGCCCAGAGCCGGTTCTGGTCCCATAAATGGTTCTGCTGACCCTATCTTCGCGAGACTGTCAGCTTCTTCATTGCCATTGACCCCCGAGTGACCCGGCACCCAGATGAGGGTGACCTCATTCTGCCCAGTCAGGTCGTTCGTCTCGTCTCGGCACTCACTCACCATCCAGGAATTTACCCGTGAGCTACTTATGGCCTTAAGGGTTGCCTGGCTGTCTGTGGCTATGAGGATCCGCTTGTTGGTGTAGCCCCTCCTCTTGTTATTCCGCAAACAGTACAGGATGGCGTACATTTCAGCCCGAAAGACCGTTGCATTAGCTCCGAGGGAAATACTATGACTTACCCTCGGTTCTTCCGAATAAACACCCGCCCCCGTCCCACGATCCCCGCCGGATCCGTCCGTAAAACAGACGAGGGCGTCCCGTGGTATGCCCGGCGTCTCCTCCCTCCATGCCTCGCGGTCGGGGATCTCCACTGTAAAGTTGTTTTCCCTGCAGATTCGCGGGCTCGCGAAGTCTGACCTCATTTCAAGCATGGGCTCCTTCACGTTCTCCTTAATTTTGCAGTGGCCCCTGAAGCCTGGGTTGATATTCAGTCTACCATTGCAGACTATTCTGTATAGTCTCAGCCTGGCCACCCCCATAATAACTAAGTGTAGGGGGGGGGGGCAGATCCAGCATCACCTCCATGGCGGCTGTTGGGGTTGAAGACATGGCCCCTGTGATGCCTAGGCAAGCCATCCTTTAGATTTTGCCTAGTTTTTGTTTGGCACTGGATTGTGTCACCTTAGGCCACCAGACCAGTGCCGCGTATGTTAACGATGGTCTGACCACCCTTGTGTACAACCAGTGGGCCATACTAGGTCTTAGTCCACACGTTTCTCCATATAGCCGCCTAGTGACGGCTAAGGTCATGACTGCCTTACGCAGTATTTTTTCAACGTGACCATTCCAAGTTAGCGTAGAGTCCAATACGACCTCAAGAGATTTTACCTCCCTGGCCATTGGAATGTTCCTACCGTATTGAGAGTTCTGTGGCTCTCCCACTTCCTCCTCCTCGTAAGCGGTATGATGGTTGCTCTCTCGGGGCTCACCCCGAGCCCTTGACCAACCATCCACCCTTCCACCACTTTCTTTGCTGTCTGCATGCGCTCCCACACTGACTGTGTAACCTTTCCTCGGACTATGATGACAATGTCGTCTGCATAGCTATGTACCTCATACTCCATTACATGTAATGGAAAAGATATTGCAGTTAACCAACATTGTATTTTGAAACCGCTCTGCATTTCCCAAATGCCTCTGACGCTAAGAATAATGCATGTGAGGGAATATTAGCAAAAACTGACCAAAGAATAAAACATAACCTTCCTCATTAAACAAGCACTGAAGATGAAAATCGCGTTAATCAGTTTATAAAAAAATTATCAGCTGTTGCTTCTCACTACTACAGTGCAGGCATAATCAGAAAGTATTTACCCACCGAAATGAGAAACGTACCTATCCTATTTAGTATTTTTGTAAGAGATGGAGTTCCTTTTTTTTTCAATATATCAACAACACACCACGAGGGCTTGCAGCCTAAATACTATCGTACCGTAGGTGTCAAGAAGGAGGAAAGAGGCAACTTGTTAATTCTAGACTTGAAGGTTTGGAGGTTCGGAGGAGAAGGAAAAACATGTGCCGGCAAGAAATTTCACAACTTGGAAGTCCTCGGGACAAAAGAGCGGGCATAACAAGATGTTCTATGTCTGGTGACTTGGACAGTAAAAGGGTGCATTCGCTCTGTTCCCCTGGTAGATCTGTTGGGGGCAGCAGGTGGAGGAACTATGGAAGAAAGCTCCTCTGAACAGCACCCGTGCAGATATCCATAAAAGAGAGAGAGGTCATCAACGACACGTCAATGGGCAAGGGATGGCTGCCTTTGGGTGAGGGTAGGGTCACCGATGAGACGTATAGCTTTTTTCTGAATGGAGTCTAGGATAGCGAGTATAGAAGCGGCAGCGGCACCCCAGATGCGGGAGCAGTATTCGAGATTTGGCCTTATTTGTGAAGTATATAAGGTATAGAGATTAGTTGGTGAAATGAATTTGCGAGCCCGGAAGAGGAAACCTAATTTCCTAGCAGCCGCTTCTGCAATTGATGTGGCATGTTGTAAGCAACTGACTCAATACTTGAAGGATGTTGTCTACAAAGTCGCAGAAGCATGAGATAAAGAAAGGGATTATCATTCAAATATTCTAGTCGAAAATGAACGATCCCCAACCTGATCCTGAAGATTTTTCGTATAGTGATCCAAAAAAGACGAAGAAACGGTACCTGCGTTTTGAATAATCGTGCAGATTGAGTGATGTGCAACTGTGAATCTGGATGACATAGAAAAATTGATTAGATATAAGGATGAAAAAGCCAAAATGACAGACTCGGATCTCAAACATGTTGTGAGTATACAAAGCATCAAGAACAACGATGTTATGTGGCATAACAAGATATGACCAACAGTTGCTGGATAGAATAAATTTAAATATTCTCTAAGGAGTAAATTTATGTAATCGAGAAAATCGTGGGCACTTCGAACAATATCTTTGAAAATCAATTTTTTAAATTTTTGGACTTTCTTATAATAAAATTATTATTGTTCAAGTAATAATTCGAATAATTCATCATTGTAAATTTTTTCTCTTTTCTCCACATAAATTTTAATCGAAGATAAATTAACTTGCTCCTGTCCTGACTCGCCTATTTCAGACATCTTACAATAGAGGCATATTCCCTAGTAACTGGAAAACTGCTCGAATACAACTTGTCCCCAAGAAAAAATCCAAGGCGCTTCCTAGCAACTACAGGCTTATTAATCTCCTTTCAGTCGCCCCTAAAGTGATGGAACAGTATATAAACACCGAGTTACTAAAATTTCTTAAAAAACGCAGTCTAATCCACGACAGGCAGTATGGATTCCGTCAGCGCAGATCAACTGCAGACCTCCTTTCCTTTTTCACCCATTCTTGGAACAAGTCTATGGAACAACACGGTGAATCACAGAATGTCGCTCTAGACATATCCAAAGCATTCGACCAGGTTTGGCACGCAGCGCTGCTTAATAAACTTGCAGCCTATGGCCTACCACCAAGACTCTGCACCTGGACAGCAAATTTCCTCTACAACCGGAGCATTTCTGTTGTCGTGGATGGCCATTCCTCTAAACTGTATCCAATTAATGCAGGAGTCCCTCAAGGTTCAGCTTTAGCCCCTACTTTGTTTCTTCTTCACATCAATGACCTCATCTCTAGCACATACAACCCAGTTCACAGTTACGCGGACGACAGCACCCTCCACTCAAATATACAATATTCTAAGTTTGTTTCTTTAGCCTAATTATATGAGGATCGCAGACTCATGGAGGGTTCTGTCTCTATGGATATCCAAAAATATTAGACTGGGGAAGTAGAAATCTTGTACAATTCAACTCCACCAAATATCAGTCTTGCTTTCTATCTCATAAGGAATACACCAGCTCTAGACCTATCACAATGAACAACCAAGTTATTCAAAGTAATGAGTCATTTTCACTTGTTTGCATTTTTTTTTTTTTTTTTGTTCCCTCAGGGCTCGTCCGCGGCCTTGCCGCCCCGATAGCACCGCAACCCACTTGTTTGCATTACTGTGGATCGAAATCTCACTTGGCACCAACATGTCACATCAATTGCAGAAGCGGCTGCTAAGAAATTGGGTTTCCTCTTCCGGGCTCGCAAATACTTTTCACCAGATAATCTCTATACCTTATATACTTCACAAATAAGGCTAAACCTCGAATACTGCTCCCACATCTGGGGTGCCGCTGCCGCTTCTACACTCGCTATCCTGGACTCCATTCAGAAGAGAGCTACGCGTCTCATCGATGACCCTACCCTCACCCAAAGGCTGCCATCCCTTTCCCACCGACCTCTCTCTCTCTTTTTTTTTTTTTTTATAGATATCTGCACGGGCACTGCTCATAGAAGCTTTCTTCCATAGTTCCTCCACCTGCTGCCCCCAACAGATATACCAGGGGAACAGAGCAAATGCACCCTTTTACTGTCCAGGTCACCAGACATAGAACATCTTGTTATGCCTGCTCTTTTTTCCCAAGGACTTCCAAGTTGTGGAATTCCTTGCCGGCACATGTTTTTCCTTCTCCTCCGAACCTCCAAACCTTCAAGTCCAGACTTAACAAGTTGCCTCTTTCCTCCTTGTCGACACCCACGGTACGATAGTATTTAGGCTGTAAGCCCTTGTGGTGTGTTGTTGAAATATTACTACTATTTAGTTTTCTATAGGTTACTATTAAGTTTTATTAATATATTTTTCAGAAAAAATATGAAAAAATAAAAAATATGTTGTTCCAGTTGATGGTGTTTTTCTTGAAAAGGATAACATTTTTATTAATTTGACAAAAGCAAAAAATTAGACATTAAATTAAAATGTATGCCTCTTTAGATTAGCCGGCGAATAAAAAAGTTCTTTTTAATTTAAGAGATTGGCCAACCACGATTTTCCCCTTGCAGGTTTTCGATTAATTTAAAATAACTGTCAATTAAGGCCTCTAATGAGTACTAAGTTTCGGTTTTCTAGGTCAAACATGTTTTTTTCTCATTTCTGGGACACCTTTAAATCTCTATATGTCAATAGGAGTTAATCTCGGTAAAGGGGTGAGTTGCGTTAAATATAAAAACTCTGGACGCAGCAAGTGCGTTATGATAATGAATTTTCATAAAAATGTTTTTATTTAAAATATGTGTGTTTTCCTTTTAAGAAAGCAGGCATCAACTTTGGTTACCAGTATAACCTATATAGTAAACACAATGTGCCATGTTTCATAAAAATAACTTTATTGTGTGAAAATGTACGAAAATTTCCAAAAGTAAACTTAAAGTGTTCCCGGAAAAACTCGTTTCTTGGTCAACCTTATAAGTTAATGGCAAATTTGGCTATTCAAATATGAAGCATTTGTTCAAAATTCGCTACCATAACGCACCTGCTGCATCCAGAATTTCCTTTCTTACAAAGATGTATTATATTTGGATGGAAAATGCAATAACATAGGGCGTGTTCGATTAAAAAAAAGAAAAGAAAATTTGAATCACCAACGACTTATAGGCCAGCCTGTGATTGTAGAAACATTTTTTAAGATGTAGCTCAAGACACCCTATAATTAATATATACAATTTTTTTTCATATCTGGTATAATAACGGATATATTGAGCTTTATTGATTTTTTACGAAAATTCGAGAAAAATTTTATACCATTAAACGATAAACTCTATAGCTAAGTCTACTGCCAAGCATCAGAGAAAGGGTCTATTTGAAATGAATTTTCTGGAAACATTTTAGTAAAATGAAGGACAATGACGGTTGAAACTAAGACTTCAGGGTTTGTAAAACATCCTTCTTGAGACATTTGATTTCCATAGCCCATATTAGATTCAAGTTATTTGCCTAAATGTTGCCGATTTTGACGTTTTAAATCGCAACTTTGACGTTTTGAGGAAAACCCCAATTTATTTTCCTTTAAATACCTATAACTTTTTGTCTTTCGACCTACATGGCTAAATTTTGGTAGATAACTTACCTATAAGAATATAAACCCGGAGATATAAATTTTTTCGAAAGAAAACTCAAAATTTTCCGAGAAAACTTGAACCTGACCCCGGATATGTGTTCTGGGGGGCCTAATTAGCGCTCATATTAAGAAATTTTTTCAAAATTCAAAAGTCGGGATCTCCTCATTAGTGAATTTTTTAAAGAAAATTCACTAAAAAATTAACTGAGCAGCTGCGTTAAGTAGGGTTGCCAAGTGAGATGCATTTATACTAGATTTCGTAGATTGAGAGCTCCGTCTCGGGATAAGTTTTCGGTGTAGTATAGGCTAGTTGAAATTGGAAATTCTCTGATACTGGTAAGTCTTAATCTGGTATATTGCATTTTCAGTGATGCTTTAGGCATATTCGCGGATTCCACTCACTAGTGCATATACAGGAATTTTGCGGGTTTATGATTGGCTATTTTCGTCGGCATGCGAATAAATAGGTACGATGGGTATCGGATGTTGATATAACTTGATTTCTCAATATTAATTATTAATTGGAATACTGCTACACTATTTCAATTATGGCAAACAATATACCAGAAAATTACACATACACCAATCCAGAAAAAAAAAAAATGGAAATGACGTTTTCCGGATTAAGGAAGTTTGTGGTGAAACTTCGGCGAGGCTAGGTAGAATCACATTTTTTTGAATAACCTTCAAAACTCTAATTGAATGAATATTCTAGCACAGGCATGGTTAGAAAATCTATCCTCATGTACTAAAGTTATTTGGAGAGTTTTAAGAACGTTTCCTGCTTCTAGGAGAACAAATATGTATATACAAACTTGAAAAAATGTTATATCATATTCCTGGGTTCTCCACACGCACCTGCTCTGTGTCGGTTTATTTACAGAACACACTGTATAGTACTTTTTAAGTAAGTTGTCAAACCTGTCAATATCAGGTAAAAAATGTATCTGTTTGGAAAGCGAAGGCTGAATCACAGCTTTATACACGAAGTCATTTATTGAGATCAAACATTGTCAAGTCCTAGCAAATTAAGTTAATTACTTAAACCATGTGACTAAATGATTTTCCAAAACGTTAATGTCATTTATTTTCCCAAACAAAAAACTCACCTCACTGTATTTTAACGGTTGACCTCAACGTATCTTTTTCTGTAGCCGATTGCATAAAGTGGCGGTAATTATATACGTATTATATGAATCATCTCAATTAACTGGTGAAATTCTTTTTGGCAGTATTTCTGGCGTCATAAAATGTTATTATTAATTATAAACCTACATATATACTTTATTACTAATATTTAGATTACCATATATTATGATGGCGTACGGGAATTTCCAAGGTCAATTCTTGACCACGACGATTGCTTTGATTAGTGATTCTACAGTTTAGTAAGAAACCTTGTTTGAGAACGAGTTATTTTGTTACAAATGCACTTTTTAACTGTTTTGCATAAAATATATTTGACATTTGTGAAAAAGACTTTAGTTTCTTAGATGAGCCCAGTGAAAATGTTACTATATTTGTTAACAGCGTTTCTGGCAGGTAATAGCTTATTTATTTCAATAAGATTAATAAATTTAGTTTAATTTCTTCACTTAAAATTGTCAAAATTATTATGAGTAAGACGCAAATTTAGGTCCTTGTAATACTAAACTAACAAACATTCAAAGATAAACACACAATCTATTTATAGGGAAAAGATAAGATAATTAAACGAATAAATTATAACTAATTTAAAATTCTAATTTAAATACAGAATCAGTTCATGACAATATAATTATTATCATTCATGTATAAAGTTGATATGATTTTACAAAATACAAATTTAGTTGTTTGAAACTATACAGGGTGTTTTACATAGGATTATATCACCATTAATTTTAAAAATTTTCTGTTTAGAAAAACAAGCGTTAATAAAAAAGTTGTAGGTCATTTTCTATTAAGTTTGAGACAGATTTAACAAAGTCTGGACGCAGCAAGTACGTTATGGAAGTGAATTTTCATAAAAATGTTTTAAATAGCAAATATGTCTTTTGTTTAATGAAAGCAGGAATTAAATTTATGTTTTTTTTATTTTTTTATTTCAACAACACACCACCAGGGCTCACACCCTCATTATTAACGTACCGTGGGTGTTGACAAGGAGGAAAGAGGCAACTTGTTAATTCTGGACTTGAAGGTTTGGAGGTTCGGAGAAGGAAAAACATGTGCCGGCAAGGAATTCCACAACTTGGAAGTCCTCGGGACAAAAGAGCGGGCATAACAAGATGTTCTATGTCTGGTGACCTGGACAGTAAAAGGTTGCATTCGCTCCGTTCCCCTGGTAGATCTGTTGGGGGCAGCAGGTGGAGGAACTATGGAAGAAAGCTGCTCTGGGCAATGCCCGTGCAGATATCTATAAAAGAGCAACGTCAGTGGGCAAGGGATGGCAGCCTTTGGGTGAGGGTAGGGTCACCGATGAGACGTATATCTCTCTTCTGAATGGAGTCCAGGATAGCGAGTGTAGAAGCGGCAGCGACACCCCAGATGTGGGAGCAGTATTCGAGGTTTGGCCTTATTTGTGAAGTATATAAGGTACAGAGATTAGCTGGTGAAAAGTATTTGCGAGCCGGAAGAGGAAACCTAATTTCTTAGTAGCCGCTTCTGCAATTGATGTGACATGTTGATGCGAATTGAGATTTCGATCCACAGAAATGCCAACAAGTAAAAAGAACTGATTACTTTGAATAATTTGGTTGTTAATTGTGATGGGTCTAGGGCTGGCGTATCTCTTATTAGATAGAAAGCAAGGCAGAGATTTGGTGGAGTTGAATTGTACAATAGTTCTACTTCCCTAGTATAATTTTTTTTTTGGAACCACAGACAGAACCCTCTATGAGTCTGCGATCCTCATCTAATTGGGCTAAAGAGACAGGCTTAGAATATTGTATATTTGAGTGGAGGGTGCTGTCATCCGCGTAACTGTGAACTGAATATGCCTCTATTGTAAGATGTCTGAAACAGACGAGTCAGGACTGGAACAAGTTCTGGTTCGCATTTTTTGAGAACACTTTCTGTGATCTCGTCAAGGCCAGAGGTTTTCGTGGCATTAAGAGAAGATAGCATCTTCCGTACCTTTTTAGTTTTGCAAATCATATCCGTCATCTTATGCGCGACATTGGGGACTGTTGGTGGTTGAACATTTGGAGGTGGGTTAAGAGTAGAATTGCCGACGAACAACAAGGGAAAAAGTTCAGCCTTGCCCAGGGCGGTAGAAACAAGTTCATCCCCTGAAACAAGAGGTGGGAACGGTTAGCGTCATCAGAGGGTGGAAAATTCTTTATCCTCTGATGACGCAAACTTTGTTAGTGAAACAATCTTCAGGTCTTTAAAAAATATGTTGTGGTGATTTGGGTTTATGTTCTCCAAGTGTACTTATAAGTTCAGTGATATTCATTGTGCTCTGAGCAGAGTTACAGCCTCAGCGACAGGATGTTTCAAATATATGTTCAAACCCGGGAAATTGAAATTCAAAAAGATCACTTTCTGGAATTTTTCTTCCTCAGAAGATGTTGACATGGTCCACGAAACGATTGTAAGGTCTCTGAAATATTGGTTGTGGTGATTTGGGTGTTCTTCAAGTGTACTTATTAGTGCTCATCACAGGTTCCAGTTTTCACATAGTTATGACTACTTAACTTATTCCTTGTAAATTAATAACTCTACTCATTTCAATAAATCAAAACAAAAAGCTAGGGTATCGAACTAATAGAAGAAAAAACTATAAACGCTATCTATATCCAATATGGATGTTTCATCAAGTATGGACAGCCACATTCAAATTTATTTATTTATTTCATACCTGTAGAAAACACATAATTCCCATTTTAACGCAAGAAATCACTCTTTCTCAAATTCATGTAGGTACCTATTAGCATGGCCAGAAACTTTATGCACATAAAAAAACTTAAATTAGGCATTGAGTATTATTTATTAACAAAAATGTTGACTAAAATGGTAAGATTCAAGAGAAAATATAACATTTTTTCAAGTTTGTATATACATGTTTGTTCTCCTAGAAGCAGGAAACGTTCTTAAAACTCTCCAAATAACTTTAGTACATGAGGATAGCTTTTCTAACCATGCCTGTGCGAGAATATTCATTCAATTAGAGTTTTGAAGGTTATTCAAAGAAATGTTATTCTACCTAGCCTCGCCGAAGTTTCACCACAAACTTCCTTAATCCGGATAACAACGTCATTTCCATTTTTTCTGAATTGGTGTATGTGTAATTTTCTGGTATATTGTTTGCCATAATTGAAAATAGTGTAGCAGTATACCAATTAATAATTAATATTGAGAAATCAAGTTATATCAACATCCGATACCCATCGTACCTATTTATTCGCATGCCGACGAAAATAGCCAGTCATATACCCGCAAAATTCCTGTGTATGCACTAGTGAGTGGAATCCGCGAATATGCCTAAAGCATCACTGAAAATGCAATATACCAGATTAAGACTTACCAGTATCAGAGAATTTCCAATTTCAACTAGCCTATACTAGACCGAAAACTTATCCACAAGACGGGGCTCTCAATCTACGAAATCTAGTAGAAATGCATCTAACTTGGCAACCCTACTTAACGCAGCTACTGAGTTCGTTTTTAGTGAATTTTATTTAAGAAAATTCACTAATAGAGAGGTATCGATGGTAAGACTTTTGGAAAAAATTTCAAATGAGCGCGAATTAGGGCCTCTAGAACCCATATCCGGGGTCAGTTTCAGTTTATATATATATATATATATATATATATATATATATATATATATATATATATATATATATATATATATATATATATATATATATATATATATATATATATATGTATCCAACCGCTAACTAAAAAAATACTTGACCGATTTCGACCAAATTTGGGAATTAACTTGATTTTGTTAATGGCTTGGATGAGTTCGTAGATGGGCGCCGTGCGTCTAATGTTTCATTGAAAAAAATGTAAAGAAATTTTTAAAAACGCTATATTTTTTGAAATATTGAAGTGTTTCGAATGAAAATTTGCACATATATAGGAGACGTTACAATATAGCTGTTAACCAAATTTCAAATTAAATGGCATACGAGGACAGGAGTTATTAAAAAATCAAAATTATAAATGAATAAACAGTCTAAGATATCAGTTCAAATTTGATACAGCATTTCCCACCTTCAATGTTGATAAGGATGATTAGACTGTAAATGCGTGATTTTAAGTAGATAATTCAAATAGAAACAGTCACCTGACAATTAAATATAAAGGAGCCGGGTTGTCAGGTTTAAAATTTCATTTGAATATTAAAATCTAAAACATATATTAATAACACATATTGGTACTTATTTATGACAAATAAAAGTTCGTCAAAAAATTAATCCATCCAATAAATGTGGCTTAATATTAATAAATGTTGAGTTACCAATAATTTCTCATTCGATTTATCATTAATTCTAATTTACTTAATCTAACACCGCTGCATGGTAGGCCAACTGTCATCGCGAAACGGGAGTCGTCGATTGCCGACGCCGAAACGAGAGACACTCAACGTGTTTTTACGTTTATTAAAACTGAAATGTTTTGTTATACCTATTACAGAATATACCAAATAGAAGTTTCACTTCAATGACATGGTTTAAAACTATAAGTTCAGTACTAATTTCCGACGCTTCAGCGCCAGTAGCATTATAATCCATAATCCGGAAATATATTCAGTTTTAAATATCAATCTAACCTCAAAACATTCGAAGATTCGTTATTATTGTTTCTGGTTTTATTTTGCAAAGCATCCTTTCCTTACATGAAGTGTTAGCGACTAGCCACATTTGTTGTTGTAAAGCTCTTTGTTATTATATCTCTACATAATACGTTAGAGTTGTTATTAAAAAGTGTTCTTTTGATTTGGTCCTAAAGTTTCTGACACAATTGTTGATCAAATGTAAGAAGCACATGCTTATCCTTATTTGTGTTCTTCGATATTTTTAATAACCTGACAAGTGAGACAAATACTAACTTATACTTATTGGTTCCAGTATCACAAAAATTTCGGGACGCAGCAAGTGCGTTATAGTAGTGAATTTTCATAAGAATTGTACACTGTTAGTAAGATATAATATTAAAACTAATTCTTTAAATTTAAATGGACCTTTGAGATCAGTTTTAGAGTCCTAGTTAGCGATTATTTGAAAAAAATTATGTTTTATATGGAGATACTAAATTCAAATTTGGTCCTAGATATAATATGTAAATACTACAAGTGTCTTTAAAAAAATTGTGTTACTCATTTCATTAAAGTTACAAAAGTTTTTCAGAAAACAATTAATTATTTACACAGGGAATGTACCTGTCAAATTATAAATATGACAGGTATTTTCCTTGTTATGGTTTTGTTTTAGTCAACCCATCTAGTTTTTGCAAACAATAAACAACAAAAAAGGTTTTTTTAAAACAAAACGAAGCTCAATATGTTATTTTTCTTTAATGTATTACCCACGTGCGTTTACATAGGTGTTACTAAGGTTCAAGATTGAAGATTCTGGCTTAATGGGAAATTTATTGAGATATCGGATCTGAAGTATTTTTACGATAATTTTCTACCATAACATAAAAAACCTTATTTGTTGTTTATTGTTTGCAAAAACTGATGAGTTGACTAAAACAAAACCATCCAAGCAATTAATATGGAAAAATACCTGTCATTTATAATTCGACAGGTACATTCCCTTTGTAAATAATTATTTTTTTCTGAAAAGCGCTTGTAACTTTAATTAAATTTGTAACACATTTTTTTTTGACACTTGCAGTACTTACATATATTTTTTATAATTCGACAGGTACATTCCGTTTGTAAATCTTTTTTTTTTCTGAAAAACGTTTGTAATTTTCAATGAAATTTGTAACACAATTTTTTTAAAGGCACTTGCAGTACTTACATATTATATTTTAATTTAGTAGCTCCATATAAAATATACATTTTTTCAAATAATCGCTAACTGGGACTCTAAAACCGATCTCCAGGGTCCATTTAAATTTAAATAATTAGTTTTAATTATATATCTTACTAATAGTGTAGAATTCTTATGAAAATTCATTACCATAACGTACTTGCTGCGTCTAGAGTTTTTTTTAATTTATTTTTTGGACCTTGATGCTTATTTGCATCCTGTCCTCCCAGGTGCTCTACAGAACACTTACAAATCAGGAAGAAGAAGAATATTGTATGTTGTGACGTTGTAACTTAAAACTACAGAAAATAAGAGTAACATGATAAATGTATACTACAAAAATTGCGTAAAATTAGGACCACGATTACGGTCAGTGGGCATGAATTGTAGCTGTTCTGTAGAGATTTGGAAATATGAAATAATGACCCAGATATGTGAATATACTCTTTTTTTAAATAAATACATTTAAAAAAAGTATATTCACGCACCTGGGTAATTATTTCCAATTATCTTCCATTCGTCTACCTACTCATATGAAGTATTTACCATAAGTAAGTAAGATGTAAGCTGCTGTTGCCACCTAGAGCGAAAGTTTGAACTATAATCGTAACGGGCTGTTATACAATTCAGCAGAACCAGAAATAGTACTTGCCATTTATTACGTAGATGATTCAGTTGTTGAACAAATTACTTTTTTAGTGAATTTTCTTAGAAAAAATTCACTAATGAGGAGATCTCGACTTTTGAATTTTGAAAAAATTTCTTCAAATGAGCGCGATCTAGGACCCCTAGAACCCATATCCGGGGTCAGTTTCAATTTATATATATATATATATATATATATATATATATATATATATATATATATATATATATATATATATATATATATATATATATATATATATATATATATATATATATATATATATATATATATATATATATATATATATATATATATATATATATATATATATATATGTGTATCACACCGATAACTCAAAAAATAATGGGCCGATTTTGATAAAATTTGGCATGTACTTTTCTTTTGTAAATAACTTGGATAAGTTCGTTAGTCAGGAAAATTTCTATCTCAAAAAGTAATTAGCCGATTTTAGTAAAATTTGGCATGTACCTTTCTTTTGTAAATAGCTTTGACAAGTTTGTTACTCAGGAAAATCGGACGAGGTTTTCCGGGAAAATTTTGAGTTTTCATTCGAAAAAATTTTTTATCTCAAAGAATAATAGGCTGATTTTGATAAAATTTGGCACGTACCTTCCTTTTGTAAATATCTTTGACAAGTTCGTTAATCAAAAAAATCGGACAAGGTTTTCCGGGAAAATTTTGAGTTTTCATTTGAAAAAAAATTTATCTTAAAAAATAAAACATCTATGACAACCAAATTTGGTAGGTAGGTTCAGGATATAAAAAGTAAACTATACACCAAAATTTAGACTTCTATGTTACAACAAAAAAGAGTTATAAAATACTTTGTGCTAGATCATTTTTATGAAAATTCACTACCATAACGCACTTGCTGCGTCCAGGCTTTTTATTTATGTAATTGTATTCTTAACAGGGTATTTAAATTTGGTATTTATATAAAATTAATAGGTATTTAATGGAATTTTAAAGTTATTAGTCAAACCTCCTTACAGAAGTGCTCTCGGTTCTTGGATACACACGTAGTACAAAACGACACCAGGGCGTACCCAGCGAGGGGCAGCTGCCCCCCCCCCCCCTGGAAGCCTGGAAGCAAAAAATAAATCCTTATAAAAACATAATACCACAAACAAATAGGATAATTATCGTACATCTCGCAAAGCTTTACACTGATCTAAAGCCATCTAGCGAAATCTGTCAGCGAGTTAGTGGGATTCGAGAAAGATTGAGAGATCGCTAGAGTCTACAGGTGGCAGCCAATGAGAGAAAAGGAAATCTTCTAGAAAGGTCTCCGCCTTCCCCTTCGATCTAAAGAGTTCCGCATGTCCGCATCACTATATAAACTGACCCGCCCGCCACTACTTGATCAGTATTTGTATGTTAGTTGAACTGTTGGTGTTTACTACTGAGTATTTTTTTAAACAACCAATTATTATAGTTTATTAGTTTACCTTCTTATTTACGTTTGGAGAACACTGAGGCTGCCTAAATGGATATAAGAAACTGGTTTCAAAAAGGTAAGTTAAGTAATTTCACAATGTATGTAGAAAATAAAATTTTAAATTAAATTTATCATATAATATAATGAAAATTACTTCAAAATGAGATTTACACTTTATCAAAATTATGATTTTCATTTCTTAAATGAGTCGCGTAATGTGAAATACCATTATCCAAATCAAAACTTATTTGGGCTCTGAAATACGAGTTTAAAAAGTTTTTTCGATATAAAATTTATCGCAACTGCCGCAATTTAGTTGATAGACACTTGAACTCCTTGCTTTATTGTTCTTAATGTATTTACTGAGATTATTGTTTGTTCTGAACGCAATATTTAAATTAAAATTTGATAAAAATGATTTCAAACTATTGCTGGATTTATTGATATAGGTTAAAGCAGTGAATTTCGTATTGTCTTCAACTAACGGATAATCCTGTTTTATTGAAATTTGAATTATGTCAATTTCTATTATTTTCAGGCAGAAAACCTCTCAACCGGAAAAATGATCAAGATGACAGTAGTGGAAGTGGAAGCAGTGATGATGATGAAGATGGAACTAAACTGACCGAACCATCGGATTCTGTGTCTATTATAGAACAAGCGTCTAGTAATTCTTCACCTCTACACGTAGCTGTTCCTGGGACATCTAAAACGATTGAAGAATACGATGGCTACCATGAAAATGACATTGGTCGTTATGTTGGTCATGCCCTTAAGTTTCCATCAGAAAAAAAGGAAGGATTTGCTTACAAATCCCTGGGTTCCACCATCAAATTATGATTTTGGTTCTGATGCCAGCCATTTGAAAAAAAAGCTTAACCGCCGCTGGTTAGATCAATATACTCCTTGGTTGGTGTACTCAAGTCGTTTGAAAGGTGCTCTATGTATGCACTGTGTTCTTTTTCCTCCTAGTATTGCTACAGTTAAAGGAGTTTTGGGGTCATTTATGGTAAGGTCATACGTGAAGTTTAAAGATATACATGAAGATTCTGGAAAACACGTCGGCAGTCACTACCCCAAAAGTTCAACAGCTACTGCAAAAGCGTTCCTTAAAAATGTTCTAGTTGATGTACAGTTGCAAAGTGGTCACCAGAAGATGATTGAAGAAAACAAACAAATATTGTCATCAATTATTTCTTGTATCATATTTTGTGGAACTCATGATGTGCCACTTAGAGGAAAGGAAGGAGATGAGGGGGTTTTCTTTGACCTTTTAAATTTGAGAATTGACTGTGGTGATGTGAAGCTAAAGAATCATTTGGATACATGTCGAAAAAATGCAGTCTACACTTCACCAAAAATTCAAAATGAGATTATAAGATTATGTGGTGAAGTTGTCAAAGAAAGAATGATTGAAGATTGTAAACAAGCAAAAGCTTACGCTGTAATGACCGATGAAACAGGAGATATCGCTGAAAAAGAACATATTTCTATCGGATTGCAGTTTTATGATGAGAATCAAGAAAAAATCAGAGAGGAATTTGTAGGTTATGTTGAGCTGAAATCTCAAGATGCCCCTACAATCGCTAGCACAATTCAGAGTTTTTTAGTTGATCAGAATCTTTCAGCAGAGAATTGTGTTGGATTTGGATTTGACGGATGTTCTACGATGGCTGGAAAAGAAGGTGGTGTACAGGCGATTTTGAAGAAAAAGTACAATAAATCTTTATTTTTCCATTGCTCAAGCCACAAACTAAATCTTGTGGTCAATGATGCTAGCAAACTACCGGAAATAAGAAACTTAATTGCAACAGTTAAGGATACAATATCCTTCTTTCGTGAGTCACCAGCCCGCAGGAATTCGGCTCCTAATCTATCAAGGCTCAGTGAGACCAGATGGTCTGAGAAATACAAGAGCATTAGAAAGTTCTCAGGCAGCTTCCACGAAATCGTCAATGCGCTAGAACATCTCTCGGTCGAAGGAAACTATGCTATAAAAAAATTTGCCTATCAATTGCACTGTGCAGTTACTAAACGAATTTTCATCGTAGGTTTAGTCATGATTGCAAAGTACTCTGCGATTTTGGAACCCGTTGTGAACGTTCTACAAAGTAAAAATATGGATTTGATTATGGTGAGGAAACATATTGGTGCAATCCTTGATGTCATCAAGAAGGATCGACAAGAAATTGAACATGTTTCTGATAAATTACTTGAAAAATCATATGATAGCGCGGAGAAAGTCGGCGTTGAGTTAACAGTCCCACGAATTGTTCAAAAGCAAATACACAGAAGTAATCCGCCAATTGAATATTGGAGACGGTCGTTGACTCTTTTACTTTATCATTGAATGTTAGATTCTCACACGAAAATACACCTGCTTTTGCTTTATCCCATCTTCATCCTTCATACATGCTAAAAATGACTTCAAAAGATTTGGAGAAAAATGCAAAATCCTTCATGGGGTTTTATGAGTTGGGTAATATCTCTGCAGAATTAGGAGACAAATTAAAGGATATTGAAGTGGCTGCACTTTTGGAGGAGGCTAATATTTTTTTCCCTGCAACAAGGCACGCACTCCTCATTTTAAGTGCTTTCCCATCAACTACGGCTACTGTTGAACGATCTTTCAGTACCCTTCGAAGGGTAAAGACCTGGCTGAGAAGTACAATAGGAGAAGACAGACTGACTGGGTTGTGTTTGATGAGCGTCCATCGGAAATTCTTCAAGGAAAATCAGGACTGGATTGAAACGAGAGTTTTGAACAAGTTTTTTACAAATCCAAGAAAAATTATACTACTATAAGACATGTAACTAGAATAATTTTTTTTTCAAGCAAATAATTGTAATAACTTAGTTGATAAAGCACTGCTATAATTATACATAATTTTCTTAAAATTTTGGTTTCATTAACCTTTTCCGCGATAAGATGTTACAACCTAAACGACCATGGCTTGACCACCCCCCCCCCCTAGTTTTGATCCTGGGTACGCCCTTGAAACGACATGTTATACAATAGTGTTAAACTAGCAAAGTATTAAAATTGCAAACATTAGAATAAGATATACGTACGTGTTGTTTATTTTGGAAAATAATTATTGCACAACTTAAACAGTGAGAGAAGGTTTTAGAGATTTTACTAGAAGCTACAAGCCTCAATAACAAACTGTTATTGGCGCCGCAATGGTTACAGTTTTTGCTGTATTAATTGTTTTTATTTCACGCCGAGATAAAATCACTGTGATATAGCTATGTACACAGGAAATTTGTGAACCACAATAACCTAAGTATGTTCATATACTTTAAATAATAATCATACTAATAAAGCTTTAATGAAGTAGTGCTTTGGAACAGCCTGTGTTGGATAAAATCGTAACCCCGTTTACGAATCCTTCTCACGAATTTAATTTTTTACATGTTTTTTTTATAACTGTATGTTTATATAAGAAAATGCTGTAATACTGCAACCCAATTATATTTAATTTTTGCATATTCAATCAACTCACCACTGGTATCTGAACATTGTTTTTCTGACGATAGCCATTAATAATTTTATATAATAAAAATATTACACGGCAATTCCAAGAGGGTGGACGAATTTTACATTTATGTTTTATGTATATATTTGTATACAAAGGATAAAGCAAAAATAAATTCTGGACCTAGCAAATGCGTTACGGTAGCGAATTTTCCTTAAATGCTTCCAATTACAATAACTTAATTTTATATTAACCTAAAAAGTTGAATTTTGGTATATAGTAGAGCCTCTACCAGAGCAACAAGTCTACCAAATTTCATCTAAACAACTTTGTTATTTTTGGATATACATTTTTTTTGCAAAACTGGTTCGACCGGGCTGGCAACGAACTCGTCCAAGTTATTAATAAAAGAAAGACGTGCCGGTTTCATCAAACACGGGTAATTATTTTTTGTTTCATTGGTTAGATGCATACATATATATATATATATATATATATATATATATATATATATATATATATATATATATATATATATATATATATATATATATATATATATATATATATATATATAGTGGCGCATTGAAAATGAAACAGACCGATTTGCGTCCAGAGAATCTTTTTTAAGAAACGCTGAAACACGTCTATTTTAATATTGCGGGGGACATGTTTCGACATAAAACTCAACTTTGTCACATTAACCCCTTAAGGGTGGTGATAACAACCCTTATATTTTAAATAGGGAACATGGGTCGAGTGTTACATCATTTGAAAGATCTTTCTTTTCTGAATTCAGCACACAAATTTTTTTGGAAGTTTTATCTACTCGTTCAAAAATTATTCACAGTTGGAGTTGCAAGATCATTTTTCATTCATTGTGATAAGAAATGCACTAATTAGTCAATTTTTAGTTTAAAAAAAACTAAAAAACAAAACCAAACGTTCAAAAATGTGTATTCAGTTAAGTAAGTGTTCAAATTGTTGACCACCAGCTTCCATGCAAAAGTACGAATTTTGTTCAAAACGAGCTCTGACATTCTGGAGCATTTGTGGAGTTATTAGACAGCATTCTTCAACAATGCGTCGTCGTAATTCTTCCAGAGACACTGGTTCTGTTGCGAAAATTCTACTCTTTAAATGACCCTATAAAAAGAAGTCTAAAGGAGTTAAATCCGGTGATCTAGGGGGCCACTCAATAGCACATCTACGCCCAATCCATTGCTCTGGAAACTCTCTGTTCAAAAACTCCCTAACACGTCGTGAAAAATGCGGAGTAGCTCCATCTTGTTGAAACACTAATTGATTTTCTTGATAGCGATCATCATTTTCAGCCATGTCAATTAGTAGAGGGCAAACGATATCTTCTAGAAACTCTAAATACTGTCGCCACTCAAATAACCATCAAGAAAAATTGATCCCATTAAACGGTCTCCAAAAATGCCAGTCCAGACATTCAATTTCTGTGGAGTTTGAATGTGGACTTCGTGAAAATTTCTTGGATGATTATCTCCCCAATAACGACAATTATGACGATTAACTGTAGAGTTTAATAAAAACGTACACTCGTCTGAAAAACAGGTATTGAACAGAAAGTTCCCGTTATCAGCTATTCGTGCAATCATAACTTCACAAAACTCCAGCCGCCGATCAAAATCATCTTCATTCAGTTGTTGTACAAGATGAATTTTATACGGGTGAAACTTATGATGCTTCAATATTCGCTGAATAGTTCTTCTTTTGGTGTTTGAAACAATGGCCAATTTTCTCGTGCTTAAAGTTGGGTCTGCAGCAATTTGTCCTAAAACTTCAATCTCAGTAGTCTCATTTCTAACCGGAAATTCACGTTCAGGATCCCGTTTTTTGTTGGCTACTGAACCACTTTGTCAAAACTTTGCAACTATCTCCAAAATGTATTTTCTGTTAACATGTCTGTTCGGATGTCGTTCATTAAACAGATTTGCGGTAAGGTTGGCACAGTCATCGTTTTTGAAAAAAAGGGTGATTATTTCAACTCTTTTTTCTACAGAATACACCATTGTGAAATTAATTTTCGGTAGTACTATCAAGTATCAAACCGACCGATAAACTGAAATAATAAACCGCATTTCTCTCATCCGATAAGAAATGTTCTGATAGTTTAATTTTTTGTTTACAAACCAACAAAACATTGACTATCAGCACATTTCTTATCGGAATGAGTGAAATGCGTTTTTGCATCTTCAACTGTAAATAGTTTTTAAACGAGGTGATAAAACTCCAAAAAAAATTTGTGTGCTGAATTCAGAAAAGAAAGAGCTTTAAATGATGTAACACTCGACCCATGTTCCCTATTTAAAATATAAGGGTGGTTATCACCACCCTTGACGCCCTGGTGGCGCAGGTGGCTAGGTGCCAGCCTGCAAAGCGAGAGGTCCTGGGTTCGATTCCCGGGCGAGCCAAGTTGACTTTGTCTGGAAAATTTGTAAAAAATATTAAATGGTGGGAAAGAATGTGCTAATGGCCTGAGATGCCGCAGCCAATAATATTAAATAAATAAAAAAAATCACCACCCTTAAGGGGTTGATGTGACCAAGTTGAGTTTTATGTCAAAACAGGTCCTCCTCAATATTAAAATTGACGTGTTTCAGCGTTTCTTAAAAAAAAATTCTCTGGACGCAAAACGGTCTGTTTCGTTTTCAATGCGCCACTATATATATATATATATATATATATATATATATATATATATATATATATATATATATTCAGATAAACATACATACATACATATAACAATTCAAACGAACCTTGGTTCTATGTTCTCGGCCATTAATTCGCGCTCTTTTAAAGAAATTTATTGAAAGTCTCACCATCAATACCTCTCTAATAGCGAACTTTTGAAAATAAACATTCGCTAATTAGATGAAGCAATGTTAAGATAGATTTCTACTAAGTTTCCTTGTAATTAAAGTCAGTAAAAATAATCACTAATTAAAAGCAATAATAAAAAAAAAACCTCAGATAATTTATAATTTAATTAGAATAAAAATATTTCTATTTAAAATATATTTATTAGATTGAAAATCTTTAAAATTCTTGCAAAAAAAATTCATAATCGAAGGTGAACTACTAAAAAATTAGTGACATTGCTGAACCAAAAAGGTCTTATTGAAAAGTCTCATACAAGAGCATGGGCTTACCTAGCAGATGTAACGTTACTTGAGAAAATGTTTAAAATGGCTCTACAAGCCTTGTTTTGTAGATGTCCCATAAAAAGAGGCCATTAGTTCTGTCAGGTGACCTCGGGAGCCATTCACTCTGGTCAAGTTGTCCTATCCATCTGTTTGGACTTTTATCAGCAAACTTTGCATACCTATGTGTAAGGGTTTATAATTCACCTCTGTGTAAGGGTTTATAATTCAGTGCCTCCTGAAATAAGAGAACATACTTATTTGAATTTATTTAAGAAACGATTAAAGAGCTGGATTTTTCATACCCCTAAAAAGTGTCATCCATTATTTATCTAGAAGGAATTGACAACGCACGGACACGCGCGCGGGAGTTCCTGCATGCATCGTTAGTTTTGCGTGTGTGCGGGCGTGTGTGTGCGTGAGGGTGTGTGTGTGTGGTTGGTCGCGCAAGTATCGGTGCTTTTTTGTTTATTTTTTGGGTGGAGAGGGAGCAGTGTGTTTAGACTGGGGACGGGCAGATCAGTGTGGATATCGATATGAGGCATGTAAGCTCTGATTGGAGACTGGAAACTGAGTTTTTTAGATGTTAGTATTTTAAAATGCATATATGCTTTTTTGTTTTGAAATTTTGTTTTTGTGTAGCAGATGCGTTACGATGTTTTGAACAGTGACCCCTTTGGAAGGAAGTATATGATAAAAATGTTTTTTTTTGTTGTTTCTGTAGTTTTGTTTTTGATATACTGCCAACAAGTCTTTTACTTTTTTTTCTCTACATTTATTGGGGGAGATTTTTTTGTGTAAATTGTGCATTGTTGTATATTTATTTGTATTTTTCTGTATGTAGGGAAATCTCAATAAATGTGTATTATTATTATATTATTATTATTATTATACTATCGCACTGTCTGGGCAGCATAATGTGGAGGAGCACCATCTTGTTGCGATACCAAGGAGTTTTCATCATAAGCTTTCGTCATTTTCTATGATATCTGTCAGCATGGGATCAATATTGTTTAGCACTAATTCTAAACATATTTCATTGGCTAAGTTTCCCGGCAAAAAAGGAACTAGCGAAACGGTTACCGGAAATCCTAGTCCAAACATTCAATTTCTGTGGGTGCTGCGTGTGTACTTCACGGAATATGATTATATTGGAATCTGACTAATAGCGGAAATTATGGCGATTTACAGTACCATTAAGGAAAAAGGGAGCATTTATCAGAAAACCAGATATTATAAAATAAACTCCTATAGCACGTTGCGTTACTGTGCGTCACAAAAATCGTCCTCGTTTAGTTTTTGTAGCAGCTTAATTTTGTATTGACGGAAACGATTGTATTTAGTTTTAGAGCTGTCTGACAATCAAATCTTGTAATCAAATTTTAACTCACTTCCAAATGTCCGATCGATTTGAAATTTGGCAACCTTATTCAATTCCGGTAACAATATAACGTTGTGGTACTTTTATGAATTTTTATGGATTTAAAATATCAGGCGACGCAAGATGGCGGAATATTTTTTTCTCAACAATATGGATATCAAATGAAAATGTACCCCGAATCACTCCCAACCCGTAGCGGAGATGATATGGTAGGCAGTCTTGGTAGATATTTACATTTTTATCTCAAAATCTGTATAGACTAACATATTAAGACTAAGCATGGTTATTGTTCCTATAATATTCTGTCCAAAAAATATAGATTGAAACACCCGCAGGCCGTAGCATAAATAGGAGGGGATGAAATCTTCTTGGAGATTTTAAAATTTATTTCAAAAACTATCCATACTAACATATTAAGACTAAGCATGGTTATTGGCCTCATAATATGATATCAAAAAAACACTCGCAAGCCGTGTGAGAGATGGGGGGGGGGAGTGGGGGACGAAATCTTGTTAGATATTTAAATGTTTGTTTCAAAAACTGCGTACATACTAAGAGATTAAGACTAAGCAAGGTTATTGGTTCCAACGATATGTCACTCAACGTCACTTGCTATTTAAAATGCTGAAGAGGGTAGCTTCCCCGTTTAGAAGAATGAAGTAACAGCTTTAACATTCGCGCGAAAATCTGTCTTCGTTAAAAGTAAACCTGACCTCAGTATTTTTCAAAGAAATAACAAATACTCGAAAATTCACTTGTAATATTTTCGATAGGCCGTCCTGCATAAGACTTACAGTATATTAGTGAATTTTCTTAGAAAAAATTCACTAATGAGGAGATCTCGACTTTTGAATTTTTCTTCAAATGAGCGCGATCTAGGACCCCTAGAACCCATATCCGGGGTCAGTTTCAATTTTTATATGTTTATATATATATATATATATATATATATATATATATATATATATATATATATATATATATATATATATATATATATATATATATATATATATGTATCACACCGATAACTCAAAAAATAATGGGCCGATTTTGATAAAATTTGGCATGTACCTTTCTTTTGTAAATGGCTTGGATAAGTTCGTTATTCAGGAAAATCGGACGAGGTTTTCCGGGAAAATTTTTAGTTTTCATTCGAAAAAAATTCTTATCTCAAAAAGTAATAAGCCGATTTTAATAAAATTTGGCATGTACCTTTCTTTTGTAAATAGCTTTGACAAGTTTGTTAGTCAGGAAAATCGGACGAGGTTTTCCGGGAAAATTTTGAGTTTTCATTCGAAAAAAATTTTTATCTCAAAGAATAATAGGCTGATTTTGATAAAATTTGCCATGTACCTTCCTTTTGTAAATGAATTTGACAAGTTCGTTAATGATAAAAATCGGACGAGGTTTTCCGGGAAAATTTTGAGTTTTTATTTGAACAAAAATTTTATCTTAAAAAATAAAAAATCTATGATAACCAAATTTGGTAGGTAGGTTTACGATATAAAAAGTAAACTATACACCAAAATTTAGATTTCTATGTTACAAGAAAAAAAAGTTATAATAAAATATTTTGTGCCAGATCATTTCTATGAAAATTCACTACCATAACGCACTTGCTGCGTCTTATTATTATTATCACATAGCAGCATGCTTCGCCACGATATAGCCTTTTTAAATACAAAAGTTATTTATATATTGTAACTGAAGGAAAACAGCTATTATCTGATAGAAATGTACTATACATTTAGTTTTAGTGAATTTCTTTAAAAAAATTCACTAATGAGGAGTTCCCGACTTTTGAATTTTGAAAAAATTTCTTCGAATGAGCGCAAACTAGGCCTCCTAGAACCCACATCCAGGGTCAGTTTCAATGTTTATATATATATATATATATATATATATATATATATATATATATATATATATATATATATATATATATATATATATATATATATACTCGTGGTTCGTTTTTTTTTTCGTGAAGAGTTATGTTATAATTAATTAGGTTTGGGTTCGTGGAAACTTCTTCATTTTTGGACAATAATTTAAACAACATTTGTGTTTTTGATTTAACAACGACGTTTCGCCGCCTCATGCGCGGCTTCTTCAGGTTTTTTAATTCTTTATTTCATTTTATATTAATCTATGAACATTTCCCTTTTACGGTTGAGAGCTGTGTGTTACACCATCACTCAATTGTAATCGCCGGAAATTATACCTTCGTTGTTACAGTTTATTGTAATTTTTTTAGTCTTTAAGTACGAGAGGACATTTTGTATAATTCAATTATACAACATCTCCTCTATATATATATATATATATATATATATATATATATATATATATATATATATATATATATATGTGTGTGTGTGTGTGTATGTATGTATCACACCGATAACTTAAAAAATAATGAGCCGATTTTGATCAAATTTGGCACATACCTTCCTTTTTGCAAGTTTGTTAGTCAGGAAAATCTGCCCAGGTTTCCCGGAGAATGTTGTATTTTCTTTCGAAACAAATTTATATCTCCGGAAATAACAAAGCAAGGGTAACCAAATTTGGTAAGCTGATTTTTGCCATAAAGAGTATGAGTATGTATCAAAATTAAGATATCTATGTTAAAAGACAAAAAATAAAAGAAATAACAAAGTAAGGGCAACCAAATTTGGTGCGCTGGTTTCCTTCATAAAGAGTATTGCAAGTACCAAAACATAGATTTCTATGTTAAGAGAGAAAAAAGTTAGAGGTGAATTAATTTTTAATTATTTAAATCTGATTCAAGAAAGTTAAAACGTCAAAATTCATAATTATTGTAGGAGTACGAATGTGAGTGACACATCCGACACGAAATAACTAACAAGCTCCTAGATATGTTTCTAAGTGGTTATTTTCCTTCACTTCGTTAAAAAATCCATTTTAAATAAAAATTGTTTTGTGTAAATAGTAAAGACGTTAAACAATTAACATGTACTACGCGATATACCTGCTAGTACATACATGTCGAGCGTAGCCAAGCGGGCTAAGCTCTGTACATCGGACAACCGACTCCTACATGACGAGTACTAATCCTAGATTTCTGCAAATGAGCGCAAACTAGGCACCCTAGAATCCATATCCGTGTTTACTTTCTGTTAACACATACACAGGGTGACGCATTTTTACGGTAAAGCTCAATATAATTGTTATTGTGCAAGATACGAGAAAAATTGTATACGTTACTTATAGGATGTCTTGAGCTACATCTTATAAAATTATTTTGAAAATCACAGGGGGGCCCATAAGTCGTTGGTGATACCTACAAAAAATTTTTTTGAACATTCCTTATTGCATTTTTGCATTTTTGATCGAAATATGATGCATGTTTCTAAAAAAAAATCGAGACGCAGTAAGTGCGTTTTGGTAGCAAATTTGCATTAAATGCTTCAAAATGCAATAACCCAATTTGCTATTAACCTAAGGTTCGTCGGCTAGGAAACGAGTTTTTTCGGAAACATTTTAAGTTATCTTAGGAAAATTGTTGTACATTTTCAAACAAGTTATTTTTATAAAATATGGTATTTCTATTATATCTACTATATAGGTTATACCGGTGACCAAATTGATGCCTGCTAGAATTAAAGAGACATATTTGCTATTAAAAACATTTTTATGAAAATTCACTTCCATTACGCACTTGCTGCGTCCAGACTTGTCATTCTATAATCCTAACAAATTCAATTTTTACACAAACCCTATTCGCTCCCATTTGGAGAATAAAGCATTGCGGTCGTGATTTTATTGTTAGCGAATTTTTCCTAGACAAATTTGCTGCAAAGCGTAAGCTAGAAAGAAACACTACAAAGGCGGCATTATTTTGCCCATAATAATTAAGGACACGGCGAGGAAGAAAGATATAACTTAGAATAACAAATTAAAATATGTTTGTATATTAATAAGGGAAAACGAATGTTCAAGGTCAAAGAAAAGAAAAAATAACGTTTTGTTTGAATCAAGCGTAAAGAATTGCTAATCTGGCACTTAAAAGATTTGCTGGTCTCCTCATAGTTTTTTCTTCTTTTCTTTGACGTAGGTCTATTTCTGCGACTATCGGCAATCACTGAGGCCAAGGAGTAGTTTCACTTCACTATTTTTTTGTAGTTATATTTGTTAGTTCTTTTTAGTGAATTTTCTGAAAAAAAATTAACTAATGAGGAGATCCCGACTTTTGAATTTTGATAAAATTTCTTCAAATAAGCGCTAATTAGGCCCCCCAGAACACATATCCGGGGTCAGTTACAATATATATATATATATATATATATATATGTATGTATGTATGTATGTATGTATGTATGTATCACACCGATAACTCAAAAAATAATGGGGAGATTTTGATTAAATTTGGTGAATAAATTGCTTTTGCAAATGGCTTGGATAAATTCGTTAGCCAGGAAAATCTGCCCAGGTTTTCCCCGGAAAGTTTTGTGTTTTCTTTCGAAAAAAAATATATCTTCGAAATTAACAAAGTAAGGGCAACCAAATTTGGTACGCGGGTTTCTATCCTTAAAGGTAGGTTACCTACCAAAATCTAACTATATAGGTAGAAAGACAAAAAAGTTATAGCCATTTAAAGAAAATTAAATTGGGGTTTTCCTCAAAACGTCAAAGTTGCGATTTAAAACGTCAAAATCGGCAACATTTAGGCAAATAACTTTAATCTAATACGGGCTATGGAAATCCAATGTCTCAAGAAGGATGTTTTACAAACACTGAAGTCTTAGTTTCAACCGTCATTGTCCTTCATTTTACTCAAATGTTTCCAGAAAATTCATTTCAAATAGACCCTTTCTCTGATGCTTGGCAATAGCCTTAGCTATAGAGTTTATCGTTTAATGGTGTATAATTTTGGTCGAATTTTCGTAAAAAATCAATAAAGCTCAATGTATCCGTTATTATACAAGATATGAAAAGAATTTGTATATATTAATTATAGGGTGTCTTGAGTTACATCTTAAAAAATTATTTCTACAATCACAGGCTGGCCCATAAGTCGTTAGTGATACAATTATTTTTTTTAATCAAACACGCCTTATGTTATTGCATTTTTGCATTTTCCATCGAAATATAATGCATGTTTGTAAGAAAAGAAATTCTGGATGCAGCAAGTGCGTTATGATAGCGAATTTTGATTAAATGCTTCATATTTGAATAGCCCAATTTGCTATTAACCTATAAGGTTGACCAAGAAACGAGTTTTTCCGGGAACACTTTAAGTTTACTTTTGGAAATTTTTGTACATTTTCACACAATAAAGTTATTTTTATGAAACATGGCACATTGTTTTTACTATATAGGTTTTATTGTATGGTTTGATATAAAATCCACATACTTTTTTATAATAACCCTTCTTTAAATAACATTAGAGTTGTAATTTTACAGTACTAATAAAATAAACATTTTATTCTTTCAGCTGTGGACGCACAGGCGCCTAATATCACACCAAATTTGCAGCCAGTTATTCAGGAAAACAATGCTGTGATAGGAAGATTTAATTATTTCGATTTAGAGTTACTTAAGGTAATGAGTATGACTGTTACATAATTAACGTAATTGAAGTATTTCATAGACAAATAACGTGTTTATTTTGCTTTAAGGGTGGCATCTGTTTCTTGAATTAAATGAAACATTTAATCAATGAAGTCTCGACTAGATAATTACAGTAGACATCACACATTTCTACTTGAAATTCCCGTAGAACACAGTATTCTACGTTATCTTTATTAGCCTTAAAGCAGGGGTGAATGTACGGGAGGAAGATATTTTTAAATACACTTGGATAGCCCAAATCACCACAATACATCGTTTTAAAGACCTGACGATCGTTTCACTAACAAAGTTAGCGCCATCAGAGGATGACAAATTCTAACTCCTTTACTACTAACATCACCTTTTATACTGAATCTTAGGTAAAGAACGATACCGAGAGGGAGACTAAATCGCAGGCAAATTGCTCAGTTTATTGTATTTTAATTGCCGGAGGTTTTTGAACCTTCTCTGGGTTTCGGAATGCATATGGGCATCAAAGACAGAGCGCAAACAGAGGATACAAACCAGCCGCGAGGCTCGGTTTAAGGAACTTCTGCTTTTTATTGACCGAGAAATATAAATACTTTCGTACGCATCCAGCTCTGCTGACCGTCTAATATTTTTGATAAGTTTCAGATTTTATTTATCAATGTGGTGGTTTAATAACCACCACAACCTATTTGGGATAATTCCCAAATATGTTGTGTCACACTACCGTATCTCAACTGTGCCAGATGTTCAGGAAATGTAGTCTCAATAGTTCTCTTAGTCTGCCCAACGTATTTAAGATTACAATCTTTACAACCTATCTCATAGATACTCGACATTTCAGTTTTTTCTCTTTAGTATTACCTAACAAATTTCTTAAATTATTTTTTGTAAAGAAAACTAGCTGCAAACCTGCTTTCTTAAAAATGCTCTCGAGACCGCTTGTGATACGCGGTTCAAAAGGTAGGCAGACAAATTTTTTCTCTATTTTATCTTTCCTGAATGACGTGCATTCCGGTAACATTTTCTTTGTTCTGTGTCTATTAATTAATTTTTCCACTAAGCAATCCGAATACCCGTTTCTAATATACTCTAATTCTATACTATATCTACTTTTTCTTAAGGGAAATTTTATTAATCTGTTTACCAACAAATTTAAGCCGCCCGTATTTTGTGCAAACGTATGATGTGAGTCATTTGGAATGTAACTTAGAGTGGTAGTTTCCTTCCTGTGGACTTCAAATTCAAGAGAGTCATTATTTTTAATAACTAGTACATCTAGAAAATGAAGGTTACTGTTAACTTCTAATTCGTGGGTGAATTTTAATGAATCAAATTGACAGTTCGATCTTTAATTAACATAATCTACTTTGTCTATATTTGTGTTAAACACTGCAAAAATATTGTCCACATAACGAAACCATACTCTAGGAAAATACTTACTTTCATTTTCTAAATCCGTCTCATGTCTACTCATACAAAGGTACGCAATGAATGGAGAGAGTGGGCTGCCCATTACCGTGCCTTCATTTTGTTCAAAAAACTCATTGTTGAAATGAAAAATATGTTGTTTTATACAGAGGTTTGTTAAAGTTAAATATTCTTTGAAAACCTCTTCACTTATGTTGTGAACAAAGAACATGTTAGCGGAATGCACGACACTGAGGAAAAACAAAATAGAAAAAAAATGTGTTTGCTTACCTTTTGAACCGCGTATTACAAGGAGTCTCGAGGGAATTTTTGCCGATTTTCAGCTAACTTTCTCGACAAAAAATATTTTAAGAAATTTGTTAGGTAATGGTAATACGAAAAAATAAAAAATAGTTCCTTAAACTGAGCCCCGCCACTGATTTGTAGTCCTCTGTTTGCACTCTGTCTTTAATGCAGATAAACAGTCCGAAACCCGTCAAGTAAAGTGATAAAGGAACTTCAAAAAGTTTGTCCGGGTATTAAAATACAATACACTGAAAAATTGCGAATTAGATGATGTTAGTAGTAAAGTAGTTAGAATTTTTCATCCCCTGATGACGCTAACTTTGTTATCGAAACGATCGTCAGGTCTTTAAAAAGATGTGTTGTGGTGATTTGGTGTCTCCAAGTGTGGAATATGGAACACTCTGTATAGTTAAAAATAGTTTAAAATGTTGACCTTAAGACGGTCTGTATCTTTTATACTGAACTGTTTTGATATGTTGCATAACAACGGATATATATATATATATATATATATATATATATATATATATATATATATATATATATATATATATATATATATATATATATATATATATATATATAAGGCTCGTGTGTGTTTTGTTTCTTTAACGTCGGCCTATTTTCGCGACTATGGCCAATCACCGACGCCAGGGAGCAGTTTCACCTCGCTATCCTGGAAATTTTGCCGCATCCCTGCCTTTCTGTAAGGAGGGTAGGGATCTTTAACGTGCCCAACATTGCATGGATACGAGACCGACGGCTTTACGCCCCCTCCGAAGGGCAGAACGTGCAGACATTCAACTTGCTCAAATACAATGCCAGAACGTCGGTTGATGTTAATGTTAGTTTGTACTGAAAAAGTGCAAGGAGTACCCTGGGATCGAACCCAGTACCCTTCGGTTCATATATAAGGCGTGGTAATACTAAATCCCACACTGTGCATTAAAAGACTAGATCTATGGTTATTCAATTGCCAAAATTTGTATTTTATTTTCTAAATTACAGCCACTTTAAGAAGTAACAATAAACATTTATTAAATTATCGAGCTTATAGTTAAGTTCTTTGCGATTTGGACATGTACTATTAGATATTAGATAGAATTCAAGCAAAAAGGAAAAAAAAAGCCGAGACACGTCGACTTTGTTGTCAAGGGGAACACATGATGGCGTAAGTTTGATGTCTTGCCTACCCCTCAGGCAGGGGCGTAAAGTACCCTTAAATTTAAAATGACACCCTAGATTGAGTGTCATCTTAGTTTAAATCTTTCTCAATTCTGCTCACGACAACACATGACTTTTAAAATTTTTGTTTGGATATGGCAATTAAAACTTCAATTTAAAAATAAGACAAAATATCAATGAATGAGAGAATGTTATTTAATTAAATGTTCAAATTGTTTCCCCTTCACTACCATACAACTATAAATTCTTTGTTCCCCTTCATAACCAACATTTTGAAGCAATTCGGGTGTTATCTGACGACTTTTTTTTTAACAATGTCTTGATAAAAATATTTTTTATTTATTTTTCGTTTCTCCCTTAATAAACTTGATCGATCCAACTTTCTTACCCGTTTTACTTTAGGCGAGACAATTAAATGTCCAGTAAAATCATCACAAAGTCGATTGAATTCCAATTCATGAAAATGGTTTATACAATTGCTGAAAAAGTGGAAATAATTTCTACAAAAAAGGCAACAGCGCACGACAGGTGGCACAGTTTTAATTATCGTTATTCTGAGAAAAACACTTCGCATCGGTACGTCCTGGATGTAATGCATACATTTTGAGAAACTGGATCTGTTACAAGTTGCAAACAGAAAGCATCTACGTGTGCAGGTCGTACGTAATGAGGGTAGTTAGGTAGCTGTCCTTGGTCACATCGCAATGAAACCAAATTTGAGTCTCAGGAAACTTGCAAGTACTTCAGGAATTTCTGTACCTAATAAGCATCACCCATCCACAATTAATTTAATACAGGAACTTAGTTAAGACGATCCTGATCACCGCGCGCAGTTCATTGAAGAAATGAGTGATCGTCCCAGAAGGAATCCAACATTTTTGTAGTCAATCTGTTTTTCCGATGAATGTACTTTCCAACTGGATAGCCAAGTCAACCGTCATAATTGCCGCTACTGGAGTGATGCAAATTCAAGCATTTTTTGTGAAACTTATACGCAACATCCGGGGAAATTGAATTGTTGGCCGGGCATACTGGGATACCAACTAATAAGGCCTTTCTTCCTACCAGGAAATCTGGATGAAAACGTGTATCTGGATCTACTGGAAACCCATATCCCCCCGACGATTGTGAAAGTTTTGGAAAATGACAACGCTTTGGCAGAAGAGGATGTGTGGTTTCAGCAGGATGGTGCTCCACCACATTATCCTGCAGCTGTGCTTGATTTTCTTAATCAAAAGTTTCCTAATCACTGAATAGGACGCAGAGGCTCAATTGAGTGGCCTCCCAGATCGCCAGATTTAACACCCTTAGACTTTTTCTATGAAGACACTTGAGGTCAAAAATGTATGCAGCACGACCAAACTCACTTGATGAGATTCGTTGGCGAATTGTTGAAGAATGTCATCAGATAACGCCCGAAATGCTTCGAAATGTTCCTGCAGAAGTGGAGCATATATTTTATAAATATATGGAAGTGGAGAGAAAATAATTTGAATATTTTATTAAATAACATTATTTAATTCATTGATATCTTGTCTCATTCTATAATTTACGATTTTATTGCCATATCCAAACCAAAATTTTAAAAGTACTATATTGTCGTGGAAAAACTTAAGAAAGCTTTGAAATGAGGTGCCATTTAAAATTTAAGGGCACTTTACGCCCCTGCCTAAGGGGTAGGTTCGAAGACACCAAAACTGACGCCATCATGTGTCCCCCTTGAAAACAAAGTCGACGTATCTCGGCTTTTTTAATTACGCTATTTTCCAGGAGGGAAGTTTTAATTGGCAGATTGGCACACCTGTATATATCATTATTTTTTTATTTTTTATAGGAATTTGGAGAAAAAACTCCAGGCAATGTATTTATATCTCCTGCAAGCATTAAAGCAACCCTTGCCATGATACTCGAAGGTGCTAAAGGCAAGTGCGCAGAAGAATTAGGAAGTGCTTTGAGAATTAATAATTTAAATCAAGATATAATTAGACAGCAGTTAACTAGGCTGTTGTTTGATCTAAACGTAAGTAATGAATAAAATCTAAACATTATTTCATTTTTAATTAACTTAAATGATTGATTTTTCAGGACAGCTCGCCGAACACCATTTTAGAATCCGCAAACGCTATATTTGTTAGCAATAAATTTACAGTAGTGCCAGAATATAAAAATAAAATTGTTGATTTTTATAAAGGATCAGTCAATAGTATAGATTTTACAAATGCGAAGGCAGCAACCACACTGATAAATAATTGGGCTAAAAATGCAACACATGGAGAAATTCCTCAAATCGTTGGAGATGGTATGTATATATATATATATATATATATATATATATATATATATATATATATATATATATATATATATATATATATATATATATATATATATATATGTATCACACCGATAACTCAAAAAGTAATAGGCCGATTTTAATAAAATTTGGCATGTACCTTTCTTTTGTAAATGGCTTGGATAAGTTTGTTAGTCAGGAAAATCGGATAAGGTTTTCCGGGAAAATTTTGAGTTTTCATTCGAAAAAAATTCTTATCTCAGAAAGTAATAAGCCGATTTTAATAAAATTTGGCATGTACCTTCCTTTTGTAAATGGCTTTGACAACTTCGTTAGTCAAGAAAATCGGATGAGGTTTTCTGGAAAAATTTTGAGTTTTCATTCGAAAAAAATTCTTATCTCAAAAAGTAATAAGCCGATTTTAATAAAATTTGGCATGTACCTTCCTTTTGTAAATGGCTTTGACAAGTTTGTTAGTCAAAACAATCGGACGAGGTTTTCCGGAAAAATTTTGAGTTTTCATTCGAAAAAAATTCTGATCTCAAAAAGTAATAAGCCGATTTTAATAAAATTTGGCATGTACCTTCCTTTTGTAAATGGCTTTGACAATTTTGTTAGTCAAAAAAATCGGACGAGGTTTTCCGGAAAAATTTTGAGTTTTCAATCGAAAAAAATTTTTATCTCAAAGAATAATAGGCAGATTTTGATATAATTTGGCATGTACCTTCCTTTTGTAAATAGCTTTGATAAGTTCGTTAATCAGAAAAATCGGACAAGGTTTTCGGGAAAAATTTTGAGTTTTCATTTTAGAAAAAATTTTATCTTAAAAAATAAAAAATCTATGATAACCAAATAGGTAGGTAGGTTTACGATATATAAAGTAAACTATACACCAAAATTTAGATTTCTATGTTGCAAGAAAAAAAAGTTATAATAAAATATTTTGTGCCAGATCATTTCTATGAAAATTCACTACCATAACGCACTTGCTGCGTCCAGGCTTTTTTAATCTTGACGTGATTAAACTCTTACCGGTTATAACACATGTTTAATTTTTGTATTAAAAACTCACTATATCCTAGTTGCTAAACAAAAGCTCTATCGGTATTGCCGGAGGCGACCCAAAAAGACCTGCGACTAAAGTTTCGGTGTGTTGAACCCTACACCTGAGAAGGATTTGACTGCCGCTTAGTGGTCTTGTATTGCCCCACTATAAATAATACAAGACCACCAAGCGACACTTAAATCTCTCACAGGTATAGGGTTGAACATACAGAGACTTTAGTGACGATTTACGGTGAGATTCGGAGGGTAGGCAGATTGGGCTCCCGTCATTGATCTAAAACAACCGCTCTAAGAAGTAAGCATTTCCTTTCTAATTTCTTTAACCTCCTGAAAATAGCTCCAAAACACAAACCGAAACGTCGAGTTTTAACAAATTCTGTGGACAATTAAACCCGAGAACCAAGTAGTTCTCATATATTATTATTATAATTTTATTGGTTAAAATTATACAGTGTATATATAATACAATACGTATATGCTTGTGCTGTATTGTGTGACATAATTTATTTTATTTTATTTATTTATTAAATCAATTACACCCCAACAGAAAAAAATCCATAAAATAGGGTACTTAACTAACAGTTACAAATAAAAATATAAAGAGAATCAGTTCACTAAACTACATGGAGGAAAACAGATGGATATTGCACATTATATATGCCGACACCTCAGATGCGCTATCACATATAATGTCAGCACCACTGACAATGCAAACTTGATTAGCAAACTTGCATATCTGATACATCGGCGATTTGAGCATCATGTCCGTTCTGGCCGTGGGCAAACTAAAAAAAGTTACTGTTCCTCGTCCACACAGTCGGCACCCTCAAATTGATCTGTGGCAGCAGCTCAGGCGAATCAACCCTATTCCACAACAATTTCTGTAGAAAACCAACCACAGAGCAAACCCTTCTGGCCTCCAGAGAAGTCACGTTAAATCTGTCAAGAAACTGCTGATACGGTGTGCCCCGCGATGGATAGACACCATCCAACCTGTAAGATATATGCTTGAGGTATATTTTCTGAACCCTTTCGATGGCATCTTTATAGCATTGGTATAAAGGGGACCAAACTTGACTAGCGTATTCAAGCCTAGCTCTCACCAATGTGCTATACAACACTTTTATGCACTCGGTTCCACTGAAATCCCTACAGACTCTGATGACAAAACCGAGAGACCTCATAGCTTCTGATACTGATGCCTGAATATGAAGGTCAAAACACAGTTTACGGTCAAAAAGAACACCCAAATCGCTCCTGCTATCACTCCTATGCAAAACACTCCCCTGTAAAGTATAATTAAAATTGATATTGGTGACCCTCCTAGAATAGGTCACTGCGGTACATTTACTTATATTGAGTTCTAGCATATTTTTATGACACCAATTCTGAAGAGCAACCAAATCATCCTGCAACACAAGACAGTCCCTCAGTGAGTCTATCCGACAAAAATTTTTTAAGTCGTCAGCATACAGCAAACACTCAGAAGATATACGATCACAGAGGTCGTTAATGAAAATAATAAATAGTAGAGGACCCAGGTTCGAACCTTGTGGTACGCCTGACACAGGAGTATAGTGTTTGGATTTAATTCCCATATATTCTACATAATGTACACAGTTGGTCAAATATGAGCAGAAAAGTTGAACCAGATCCTCAGCGACAGTAGAACAGAATGATCAACTCTGTCAAATGCTTTGGATATATCCGTATATATAACATCCGACTGTTTACCTGCGTCAATTGACTCGGCTATGTACTGAGTGAACAACAACAAGTTTGTCACAGTTGAGCGCCCAGCAACAAACCCATGCTGCTTGGTTGATATCCTGTTCTTTAAGTTATTGTATATGTGCTCATAAAGCATAGACTCCAATACTTTTGTAAATATTGAAAGAATCGATATAGGCCTATAATTATCAATCTTGGAACGACAATCCGACTTAAATATCGGAACCACTCTGGCTATCTTCCACACATCAGGATAGGTGTGTGTCTTCAAGATTATGTTAAAAATCAAGCACAAGGGGTGACTCAGCACGGCCGCACAATCCCTTGCTATAAACGAAGGGACTCCGTCAGCGCCAATTGTAAGTTTCGGCTTAACACGCTTTAGGGCCTTAAAAACCTCATCCTCAGTTACTGATGTGAAATTTACATGTGAAGACGAGTAGGATTCGGTCATTAGACCACGACCAGAGGGTGGAACATAAACAGAGTCAAAATGTGTGGCAAAACCGTCTACTATTGTCTGTGGTGTATCCAGTGGTATCCCATTTAAGGACATAAGACTAGGAATCCCTGAAGATTTCCTCCTATTGTTTATATACGACCAAAATGAAGAAGGACTCGCTACGAGTTGTCTCTGTACTTTAGAAGTATAGTTCTTATGCGCTGTCTCTGTTTCCCTTTTGACCTCTTTACGTATATTTTTAACTTTAAATAAATTCATCTGAAAATACTTGGCACTGACGTTTTCAAATTCGATTATCCTCATTTTTCACCTTTTTTGCTCCATCTAATACTTTAAACACTGCCTTGATTTTCCACAAATCTTGGGCCTTCCATAATTGTTTCAGTTACTTTTTATTTTCTACAGCCCACATCTTCCAAAAAATTATAAATGTTATACACACCAGATTGTATTAAAGCTCGGCGTTTCGGCTCTTGTTTTGGAGTAATTTTCAAAAGTTTCAGGAAATATTGAGGCGTCTAGAAGTCGTACAAAAGTATATATTGCAAGTAATATATGGAAAACCACGTCTATATTCGTCAGACCAGTTATATCAAGACGTTAAACATTTTGATGTGAAGCAGCTGTATTTGTGTTCTATTTTAACATGTCACTTCAACAATAAAAATCTCTTGAACCCGGTAGATCATCCTTATAATACAAGGTTAAAGAAATCCTCGGGAAGTATACCGAGAAGCAAAGAGGTTGACAACCGCTTTGCCTTGAATCATGAAACCTATAGGGCCGAGATCGGTGACTTACGCTGCTTCAAGATTGTACTTCAGAATTCCATCTGTGATTAGGGAATTGGACTCCGTCAAGCTCAAAGCAAGAATCAGGCGGTGGATAGCATCTTTACCTAGAGGCGAAATCCATGGGTTGATTAATTTAACTATTTTGATTTTGGTTTAGAATCAGTTCGTACTTATCTGGAAAACCAGTTAACAAACTCGATCAGTTGAGGGATGTTTTTGATTGCAATGAGTGAAGGCAGTAAAGATATTTATTCGTCCATTGTAAGCTTAATTGCACACAACCGAATCAATTATTAGCTGTTCTTTGCATCCCATAGATCCATTGGCTCCCCCTTTTTGCTGGCTCGCAATTATGTTGTTTCGTTTGCAGTGCTTACATATGCGTTTCTCAAGGCAGGATGTGATCAACTTATATAGGGTCGGGAGACAAGTTATTGGTCGCTATCTGCCGGGGTCTGCAGAACACTGTTGATCCTTTGGCAGAAGATTCGTATCCCCTTGAGTAAAATACAATGGCATCTTCTTTGGGTCAAGTATAACATAATTTATTAACACCGCCAATAGATGATGTGTACACCCAAACTTCTTCAGCCAAAAGTTTTGGACGCCATCAGGCCCGGGTGCCATCCATCTTCGTTAACCCAGCTGGCGCCAATATTGCAGGAGGCTGGTGTGGCTAGTTGACTTTTCCAGAACTCTTCAACTTGTTCCTCATTTGGAAAAATATCGGTGGCTGCATTCGTAGCTGAATTAATCTGACGGTAGCAAGTCCTTTCAGAGCGTCCAAACATTGTATTGTGGCACTTACTATTGTTGCTCGCTTTTAGTCTCCACAAGCATTCTACATATACAGAAAGCTTCTGTTTTAAGGTGTCCAAACATTCTTGTGCAGTACGTTTGGCTGCGTTTCCACGCTACTTATCGACCTTTTTTCCCAGGGAGGCACTCTTTTACGCGAGCCTCTGTGATTGGACTTTCGATCAGAAATCTGAATGCCTAAAGTTTTAATTGCTGCAGTTGCTGCACAGTAACTCAGCGTATGCATGTGCTTCAATGTGCTGATTTCTAGGAGGTTCGATGGCAAAATTATTCTGTTTAAAAGTTCCAATATAATTGCCAGCTTTCTACATGATCTTAGCCTAGGTAATGGTGGTCTAATAAGATGATTTGTTCCTTCATACTCCGCGACTGCACGTCTCATTTCTGTGGACAATTTGTCGATGAGTTCCGTACCTTCTTGCGTACCCTCTTCTTGCTCAGTATATACAGATTGCAGATTACTACCATCAAACAGCATCTCGTTCTTTTCCGTAACCGCTATATTAGTAATTTCACATTCAACTTCCTGTTTGATGGTATTCAGCTTCGTTTGTCGAATAAGGTTATTCCTAAGTATGGCACGATACTGATCAGCTATTCTCCGTTGAGTCACCTGTATGTGTGGGTACATTCTCAGAAATTCGGTGTGAAGTTGTTGCCTATATCTGGTCGTCGGTTGTCCGAGTTGTGTTACTCTAGTAACTGCGCATAATTGTTTCGTTCATTTCCATAATACATTTCATGCCCCGTCTTGGTAATCCCATCTGGATGAGCGCTAGCTGATTTTCCTGCTCAGAATCCTCAGTGGGTGGAGCGCTTGGTTTTACTAGGCTCCCCTGTTGTTGATTTTGGGCAGTCATTTCTTGCATGACAGGAGCCCGCCTCATCAGCACGCCTCCACCGACGTTCCGCATGCTATCATCTCCAACGCCGGCTCCAGACATGCCCTGGCGAACCCCAGGAAGCGGCATTTTTCCGAGGCTTTGGTTTTGCTCCATTTCCACGGTTGTGCCACCAATTAACCCTGGTGGCCTGGGTAGGAATGAAGAAAGGAGTAAGGTAATATGGTTAAGGTATAAGAGGGTAAATATAATAGCGGACAGCTGGCGTCGCTGACTGTACCGTCTACGTCGTTACGAGTAGCGGTGAGCATACTGCTGGAAGCAGTACACCCAGCGGCCAGACAGACCTGTGACCCTAGCCAGGGGCCCTTAGGGGATGCTACACCGTCCGGCCCAAACGGACCCTGGTTTTTTAACGTGGTTGTTACTCCACCCCCCTCTTCTTTTCTCACCCGGACTTGGGACCGGCAATGGCAGAGTTTTATTATTATTATTATTTCTATTATTATTATTATTATTATTATTATTATTATTATTATTATTATTATTATTATTATTATATGAAAGGAAATGCACTTTAAGGCATCAATCTGCTTATTTCTTAGAGCGGTGGATAGGGGTAGGTTGAGTTGTTGTAGTTCGATTACGGACCCCAAATATTGGTTCCATGGTATCGCGCTCATTTAAACCAATTCTTTTAGAAATCAAAAGTTATTTTTTCTACGAAAATTCGCTAAAATAGTTTTAAAAACCTATAGTATCATGTGTCTGTACTACATGTGTTTTTTTAGGTAATCTGGTTGCCGATACAACAATTGTGGTAGCAAATGCACTATTTTTCAAGGGAAAGTGGAAGACTGCATTTGACATTAAAGATACCAAAATGAAATGTTTTTCATCACCTACTAGAGGCTGTGTAAATGTCCCAATGATGCATATCACAGACACATTTAGTTATGCTTTACTTGACCTTTTACATGCTCATGCAGTTGAATTACCATATGAGGTAAGTATATGAATAACTAACTGTTATATCCGAATTTGCCGGGGTTGATATCGGATACAACGCTGTTTACTTTAAAACAATGGAAAATAAATGTCATATTTCAGAACTCGCAATGTCTGCTATTGGTAATATATTGGTAATATATTTACGAAATGCGGGATTACTTTTCCTCATTTCCATGGCCGTCTGTCAGCTTTTCTCATCCTGACCCCTCTGATATCTTACAAAACGTCACCTAAATTATCCAAGCTGGCATGGAATTAATTATTCTACGCACACAGAAAACCTCTTCAGCCACTCAAAAGCCCCGATTCTCTAAATCCTGTGATAAGGCCAGACTTGAAAAGGTCAAAGCTCACAAAACGCTTCTACACAATCCCAGTCAAGAAAACCGTCAAGCATTTAACGACGCAAGAAACCGCCATGTCCGCATTCTTTCTGAGGCAAAAAACTCGTTTAATAATCACATCAAAAACAAAGTCCTCTCAAGCTCCAACGGCAGCAAACACTTCTGGACTGTTGCTAAATCTATTGGGAATAATCTCTGCAAGAGCACGTTCCCGCCTCTTGTTTCAGGGGATGAAATTGTTTCTACCGCCCTGGGCAAGGCTGAACTTTTTGCCTCGTTGTTCGCCGGCATTTCTACTATCAACCCACCTCCAAATGTTCAACCACCAACAGTCACCAATGTCGCGCATAAAATGACGCATATCATTCTACAAACTAAAGAGGTACGAAAGATGCTCTCTTCTCTTAATACCAGGAAAGCATCTGGCCTTGACGAGATCCCAGTAATTGTTCTCAAAAAATACGCACCAGAACTTGCTACTGTCCTGACTCGTTGTTTCAGACATCTTACAATAGAGGCATATTGCCTAGCAACTGGAAAACTGCTCGAGTACAACCTGTCCCCAAGAAAGGATCCAAAGCGCTTCCTAGCAACTACAGGCTTATTTATTTCCCTTCAGTCGTCTCTAAAGTGATGGAAAAGTATATAAACACCAAATTACAAAAATTTCCTGAAAAACACAGTTTAATCCACGACAGGCAGTATGGATTCCGTCAGCGCAGATCAACTGCCGACCTCCTTTCTTTGTCACCCATTCTTGGAACAAGTCGATGGAACTACACGGTGAATCCCAGATTGTCGGTCTAGACATATCCAAAGCATTCGACTAAGTCTGGCACGCAGCGCTGCTTAATAAACTTCCGGCCTATGGTCCACCACCAAAACTCTGTACCTGGACAGCAAATTTCCTCTCCAACCGGAGAATTTCTGTTGTCGTGGATGGCCATTCCTCTAAACTATATCCAATTAATGCAGGAGTCCCTCAAGGTTCAGCTTTAGCCCCTTCTTTGTTTCTTCTCCACATCAATGACCTCCTCTCTAGCACCTACAACCCAGTTCAAGGTTACGCGAACGATAGCACCCTCCACTCAAATATACAATATTCTAGGCCTGTCTCTTAAGCCCAATTAGATGAGGATCGCAGACTAATGGAGGGTTCTGCCTCTGTGTATCTACAAAAAATATTAGACTGGGGAAGTACAAATCTTGTACAATTCAACTCCACCAAATCTCAGTCTTGCTTTCGATCTCATAAGAGATACATCAGCCCTAGATCCATCACAACGAACAACAAAGTTGTTCAAAGTAATGAGTCCTCTTCACTTGTTGGCATTTCTGTGGATCGAAATCTGAATTGGCATCAACATGTCACATCAATTGCAGAAGCGGCTGCTAAGAAATTAGGTTTCCTCTTCCGGGCTTGCAGATACTTTTCACCAGCTAATCTCTATACCTTATATACTTCACAAATAAGACCAAACCTCGAATACTGCTCCCACATCTGGGGTGCTGCTGCCGCTTCTACACTCGCTATACTGTACTCCATTCAGAAGAGAGCTATACGTCTCATCGGTGACCCTACCCTCACCCAAAGGCTGCAATCCCTTGCCCACCTCTCTCTCTTTTATGGATATCTGCACGGGCACTGCTCAGAGGAACTTTGTTCCATAGTTCCTCCACCTGCTGCCCCCGACAGATCTACCAGGCGAACAGAGCGAATGCACCCTTTTACTGTCCAGGTCACCAGACATAGAACATCTTGTTATGCCCGCTCTTTTGCCCCGAGGACTTCCAAGTTGTGAATTTCCTTGCCGGCACATGTTTTTCCTCCTCCGAACCTCCAAACCTTCAAGTCCAGAATTAACAAGTTGCCTCTTTCCTCCTTGTCGACACCCACGGTACGATAGTATTTAGGCTGTAAGCCCTCGTGGTGTGTTGTTGAAATAAAAGAATTAAAAAATTGGGCTCCTTGGCTACCCACCAAGACCTATTACATAGGTTTCCCAGTCGGTCTTCCTTGGATTTCTCCTGGAGGGGGCACTCTCACGGTCCACATCCAGTTCAAAGCTGATCATAGGATGATCAGACATTGATTTGTGTTCCGTCACCCTCCAATTAGACATGTCCTCTGTAATTCCTCTGCTCGCCAATGTGATGTCAATCACCTCTTAACGGATACGATTGATGAACGTTGGCGCTATACCTCTATTTAATATCTCTAGGTTTGTAGTAGCCAAATACTCTAGTAGGGGATTGGTGTTGTTGCTGCCCCACAGCCTGTGGTGAGAATTAGTCGGTGGTGAGGCCGACGTTAAAGAAAGAAAGAAAAGTATTGCCTTGTATGTTTGAGAATAATTCTATTGTTATTAACATCTATGTACCTGATCAGCTTAGCTTAGACTTATTCATTTTGTGATGTTACAAAATTACATTCTTAGCTAATTAAATGTTTCTTCTGTTTTGTAAAATTGCACCAGTGGTCTAATTGAAAAGTCTATTCCGTTTTAGCCTACATAAATGTATTATTTTATATTTGGAACATTTTTGTTCGGCAACATATACAATGAATTAACTTTTCCATTATTATATAAATGTTAAATGACATTTAATTTATCTCCATCTTTTCTATTAACTATATTTGTTTTTTAGGATGATAGATATTCCATGCTTGTGCTTTTGCCAGCAGAAGGTAACGATATCCGAGTACTATCAAGGGACATGCAACATGCCAATTTTTACAATATAATAGATCTGCTTAAACCAACAGACATGACTTTGGAAATGCCTCGCTTCGATATTGAATTTACAACTGATCTCATTGAATACCTAAAGCCTGTAAGTATTTTGAATCGAAATGTCAATTAGTTTTAGAAGACGTAAGCTGCTGCCGGGCGTAATTATTCTTATCATTTTCTAAAATAAATATTACTATCATACATGCTCTTAAATAAGCACACTTGGATAACCCAAATCACCACAACACATTTTAAAAAGACCTGACGATCGTTTCACTAACCAACTTAGCGTCATCAGAGGATGAAACATTCTAAATACTTTAAAAACTAACATCAACTTATATACCGGATCTCAGGTAAAGAGATCGAACTGAGATGAGACACTAGTAGTAGGCAAATTCCACAGTGTATTGTATTTTTATCGCCGGACAAGGTCTTTGCGCTATCCCTACTGCTTTATCTAAAAAGTGTCCATCTGTAATAGTTTTGAGAAGGTTCAACGCCAGCTAAATTAACAACGATTCCTTTGGCGGCAATAACTGTATACTTATGTTATCGGTAGAACGTGCCGAAAACGTGGGAATTTTATTTAGCAAAGCAATCGATCAAGTGACTCGTAATTGGCGCTGGTGAAGTGTATTTTTTGTTGTAACTATATTTCGCTGTCAGCTAACATTTTCAACAACAAATACCTTAAAAAACTTGCTAGGTAACCCAAAAGACAAGGATAGCGCGGACGAAATGTCGGGAATTTATGAAATAAGTTGTAAAGATTGTAATCTTAAATACGTCGGACAAACAAAAAGTTAGATTGGAATTAGATTCAAAGAACACATATCCCAATTACGTTACGGTACTGTAGATAAGTCTGCCGTCGCCCGACATATTTGGGATAATAATCATCACGTTGATAAAGATAATCTGAAATTAATAAAAAATGTTAGAAATCCAGGACAGCTAAATGGGTTCGAAAGCATATATATATATATATATATATATATATATATATATATATATATATATATATATATATATATATATATATATATATATATATATATATATATATATATATATATATATATATATATATATATATATATATATATAAACATATAAAAATTGAAACTGACCCCAGATATGGGTTCTAGGGGTCCTAGATCGCGCACATTTGAAGATATTTTTTCAAAATTCCAAAGTCGAGATCTCCTCATTAGTGAATTTTTTCTAAGAAAATTCACTAAAAGGTAATTATTGTCGTGTATGTGCTTTTTTACTTCTAAAGCTTTAAAAATGTCCAGTTTGCACTTGTCATTACAAAAATGTGGTGGCTCTATGGGGTTATTTACTGTGGGCATATCTTCATTATAAAGCCACTACCTTTTTGTGTCTCCAGGGATTGGATTTAGACGATAAAATTTGGTGATTCGATTTGCGGATTATGTCTCAAGTGTGTTTACTTGGGGATGTCTACATAAAAAGTTAGGTTAAAATGATGTGCCAAATAATTTAAAGTTTTTTATGTAATTTTATGTTTATTTTATTTACCAAGCTGTGAAAGAGCAAGGGCGATTCTTTTATGATTCACGCTTTAAACTGTCAAATACAGTTAATTTCGAGTTACTTAAACACTTTATAAAGTGCCCATTGTAGCTGATTGATACTTTAAACTGGCGGTTAGCTCTAATTGACAGTCTAAATTGGCACTTTAATTGAACACAAAGTAGCTGGGTGAAAGCAACTGGTCTTCAATTTGGCCAATTGACAGATTAAAGTGTCAGTTACCAAAAAAATCGTCGTCGACTTCCACGGCTTTGTATTTTGTTCTGAGTTTCATGTTTTTCTTATATGAACAATTGGTGTTTTTTTCAGCTGAAAATTCAAGAAATTTTTGGCTCAAGAGCAAATCTGACTGGTATTATTAATAAAGAAAATGTCGGCATCAATAAAATTTCCCACACAACTATTATCGAAGTCAACGAGCAGGGAACAAAAGCAGCTGCAGCGACCGCAGCAATTGTTATACCATTAATGGGCTTATCCTCCCAAAAACTTGTTGTTGATCATCCATTTATGTTTTTCATTTACCACAAAGAGACAAGAAATATTATATTTGAGGGGATTTTGACGGAGCCTGTAACTCACACGAAAAACGATTTACCACCCCCTCCCCCACCAAATGTAAGAAACGTAAACAATGTTCAGCAGAGGGTGCCCGTTCATCTTCCTCGTCAGTTCCAACAACAACGATTCTATGCGGTACAAAGACCTAGGAATTAAATATCATTGGTTGAAAAACAAAAGACTTTTTTAAATCGTGCGTGATCGTTTGGGTAATTTTTACAAATTATGTTCGTCAGTTTGTACTTTAATAAAGTCACTTTTATAGAAAAATTGATATTACTTTTCCCATATTTTTTTTAATTTTTAACTTTCTATTTATCTTTTGGTTCCTACACAAACTAAAAGCTGCAGAGGAATTGTAAAAGTTTTAGGAATAAACCAATATGGTAAATTTCAACGGTGGGATATCTGCGTTGACAAATATAAAAAGCGGTTTAAAGGCAACTGCGAAAAAAAATACTGGGTAGAAAGAAATTAGAACTAAGGAAAACGTGCATTACATCAAAAATACTTAAGTTAATACAAGAACGTAACCAGTGGGCGAAAGGATGGGAATGAAGAGTCATATACTAAATATAAACAAAATAAACTACTACCCGTCACGTCACACCAATAAATGTGTAGGAACACCACAAAGCTAATTCTATTTCCTAACAATATTTCTCCATGCACTTCTGTCATGTTACTTTTCTTTCTTCCATGTTCATAAATCTCCGCATACATGCGCTACTATTACGCAAGCTTATGATATCTATCTTTCTTCAATATATCGCCCTCAACATTTAATCAAGCTTTGCTGTGGTCTCCCACGATCTCTCTTACCATACGCATGCTCTCTATAAATTCTAGTTGTCATTCATCATCATTAAGGCCGTTGGAGCGCAGGTCTGTCACGCGCATGCTCTTTATAAATTCTAGTTGTCATTCATCATCATTAAGGGGCGCAGGTGTGTCATACTGAAGAATCCAAAGGATGACGAAACCGGCCAGTGTCTCCTGCTATACATATTACTGAAAGTCCCAGCAGGACTGAAGTGTGATAGCTAGCGAGTGATGTGATTCAACGCCCGTCGTGGTATTGGCCAGGGGAGTAGTTACTTCTTATTTTCTTCTTTTTATAATACTGCTACTACTGAAATTCGCAGCACACAATCGAATGAATTGATTTTAAAAAATTCGCAAATAGAGAGGTATTGATGGTGGGACTTTGGAAAAAATTTCAAATGAGCGCGAATTTGGGCCCTTGAAGTCGAAACCAAGGTCCGTTTGAATATATATATATATATATATATATATATATATATATATATATATATATATATATATATATATATATATATATGAATACAAACTTAGCATAGTATTGAAGGAAATGTTGAAAATAATTAGGACCAATCATACTATTAAACCAACAAACCAACATACCAACGAATTAAACTTTAATCCAATAAATGTTCAAATTAAATACCACCAACTTCCATACAGTTGTATAATTTTTGTTGAAATTTTTGCAAGCATTTCAGGAGTCATTCATCAATAATGCGCTGACGTAACTCTTCCAATTAATCGTACTTGGTAGCATAAACTTTTGATTTTAAATGCCCTCACAAAAAAAGTCTAAAGAGGGCAGGTCTGGAGATCAGGCTGGCCATTCTACATCACCTTTTCGACCTATCCATTGGCCGGGAAAGTGTCTCTACAAAAACTCCCTAACAGTAACGGCATAATGCGGTGAAGCACCATCATGTTGGAAAAATAAATATTGTTCCGAGTATCTCTCATCGTTGTCAACAATGTCAATTAGCATAGGGTAAACTAAGTCTTGCAATATTTCCAAATACCGTTCTCCTGTCAAAGTGTCGGCTATGAAGATTGGTCCCACGATGTGATCACCAAAAATACCCGCTCAGACATTGATTTTTTGTGGCGTTTGAGTGTGACTTCATGGAAAACACGAGGGTTTTAATCTGACCAGAACCGGCAATTATCACGATTTACAATACCATTCAGAAAGAAATAACAAGTGTTAAAAAGAAATTGCGTGTTGTGAGAAATATTTTCGCAAGATTTCAAGCGCCGGTCATAATCATCTTCATTTAATTCCTGAACTAGCTGGATTTTATATGGATGAAACTTAAATTTATTCAGAATTCGTTGCATTGTCGTTGTACGTAGATTAGTAATCTCAACTAGTTTCGGCGTAAATAATGTTGGATCTACACTAACTTCACTTCCAGGCTTGTGGCTTCATTCACCGTAGGAAATTCACGTTCAGGATTTCGTTTCTTATTAGCCACTTATCCAGTTTCATGGAACTTGTGTAGCAACTCTAGCACGTACTTATAAGGAAACGCCTATCAGGATGCAGGTTATTGAATACACATGCGCCATTTCGTGTGCGTTTTCATGATTTTTTTTAAATACCCACAATTTCAACTCTTTCGGCAATTAAATACACCATAATGACTGATTATAAAAACCCACTCAACAATGCGAAGCAATAATCACAACTGAATTTCTCATCGATCGAGTTATTTCAATGCGCATGTAGGCACAAAGAGTTACTATCAAGAATGCGTTATCACAACACATATTTTGCTGAGGTTTTTTTGGAGCATCTTAATCTAAATGACTTTATTACCATCGCAAACTTTTAACCACATTTTTATCTTGTAATGGACGCTGGTGAGGCCCAACTCAAGCATTAACGATTTCTAGGGAAATGCATTAGTGACATTTCAAAAATCCATATCTTCTAAAACGAATAGACCGAATTTCAAAAATGAATAGCAATGTATAGAGAATCAAAAGCCCTTTACAATGAGTTATGACATGACCCTTCTTCCCATTTAAAAAAAATTTTGGGATGACACCCCGGCTTAGGAGGGCAAAGCTATACTTTTTGCCACAAAAGTTGTCCCCTTCACAAGCAAACTGGACGTGCTTCAGGTTTTTTCGAGAAAATAGTTTCCTGACAGTTATGGCTGGCAGCACGTTTTCAATGTGCCAGCCTATATATATATATATATATATATATATATATATATATATATATATATATATATATATATATATAGATAGATAGATATATATATATATATATATATATATATATATATATATATATATATATATATATATATATATATATATATATATATATATATATATATATATTATTAGAGATAATAAGGCGGTTAAATTAGCAATGTTTTGTAGAATTTCATGCTCGTTCCAAATATGACTTGTATTTTGCCCTGCTTCTTTTCGTTTTCGAGTTATTTTGAAGAAAACCAAATTTGTCATTTCTTTTTTCTTCAATATCTAAGTAGACGTTGATCTGGCATGTCTAAGACTTGGATATTATTAGGACACTTTTTACAGAGTAATCTTTTTGTGTGATTCTGAACTTTGGATTGTCATTTGTTTTTGAGCTACAGGTATAAACTTTTGTTTTTATTATGGCAGCCATATTCATATAGCCTGTCAATGATGTACAATATGCTTGAGAAATCTTGTAATTGCACTGACAATTTTGAGAAAAACCGTTTTGAGGATAGTAGGCTATGAAATCCAACACCAGAAAACAAATGACAAAAAAAGTGTTCAAAAAGCAGTAGGCAATGGAGTCTAACAATAAACTTTTACTTTTAACATAATTTTCCGTAATGATTTACGATAAAAAAATAGAAACTTTGAGCACACCAATGAATCAGCCCATTATTACAAATGATATTTTACATTACATTATCCTAAAAAATTGTTATAATTTAATTAAATAGGTAAACCTTGTAAATAACCAAATTTAAGAACAGAACTCAATAAAAGGCAGATTAATGATTTACGAAGACGTCTTTGAAAATTGTTTGATTTTTAAACGTAAGTCAACTGAAAAACAGCAGAAGAAAGGTTGCTATGGATATAACACTATCGCGACAATTAAGAATACTATCATTCTTAATTATCTGAACAATTTGAGGTGTATTTAACACGTTGTTTGAAATTTTGTCCTAAATAGTTTATTACCTGTTTATTTTAAATATTATTTAACAATATGTCCAGTAATGAAGAATATTTTGACATGTTGGAATGTTATATTCGTCCTAACCGAAATACTGAGGCAGCTGCAAATACATATCAAAGCAACTACCCAGAAAGACGACAACCAAACACCAAAATATTTGGCAGGATAGTAACCAATCTATTGAACGACGGTAGCTTCCACGCAAAAAAACTGCCAATGCCTAGAAATGAAGAAATAAATAATGCCGTCTTACAGAGTTCAAACGAAATCCCTCCGCAATCTGTTCAGTTTTATAGTGAACACATTGACGTTCCAAAAAGTACGGTACACCGTGTATTAAAACAAAGTCATTACCATCCATACAAACCTACAATCGTACAAGGCTTAAATGTTGACGATTACCCTAAGCGACTTCAATTCTCCAGATGATATCAAGGACAATGTCAGCAAGATGAAAGTTTTCATTTGAAAATAATATGGACTGATGAATCCAGATTTACAAATTGTGGTATGTATAATCGTCATAATAGGCGTTACTGGGCAAATGAAAATCCCCATCTAAAGGAAGAATGACGATTGCAAGACAGATTTGGTATTAATGTTTGGTGCGGCCTATTAGGTAAAAAACTGTTATTTTTATTTGTAGATTAGACAGTTAATTTTTTTAAATTTCAGGTAACTTCATTGTTGGTCCATTCTTTTTTGAAAATAATTTAAAGATATCTTAATCTATTGAGAAATGATATCTTACCAACAATTAGAAGAGTTCATGATAATTTAGACGAGATTTGGTACCAACAAGACGGTTGTCCAGCTCACAATGCTAGAATCGTCAAAGAATTTTTGTACCAAAATTTTAATAATCGTGTCATTTGTAACAATGGGCCGGTTCATTGGTGTGCACCGTTTTAAAGAAACATCTATGTGAACTTTTGACGTGCTTGTCTAAATTTCCCAATAATAACCAAATTAAGTGCCTGAAAGGAAAGCTGGCTTTGCAAAAGTAACAAAGTATTAGATATGTATTACAGCTTTTACTTTGTTAAACTGTGAAAAAGTCAAATAAAAAAATTGGGTTAAAAATAGTTGATCCGTTGATCCCCAAACGAGACGCTTATGGGAGTACATATTTGAAATACGGATTTTACGGTCAAGGATTAAATACATTAACCTTCCAGTGGGCACAGACGGTTTCAGCACATGAGTAAGTGCACCCGGGCCCAGTGACCGGGTACTCAGAAACTGTATCATGATCATGATTGAAATAGATATTTCTATATATTATTAAAAGACAGACTCTTACCATACGAGCATCTCGTGACAGTAAAAACTTGGTTGCATTGCTCAAGCACACTTCGCAGAATATTTTACATAACGAAATAAAATATCTCCCTGACGTGCTGTTTACACACCATTCTCCCAACTGACCTCCCTGACATCAGTTTGCCTAATCAAAAGCTAAAATAAGGAAAAATACATTATGCTCACATGAATGACAGATAGCAGGGTTGATTTTCATTCCCCTTTTAGCTTTTAATTGGGCAAACTTATGTCAATGCAGATCAGGAAGGTCAGTTGGGAGGATTGTGTATAAACAGCATGTCAAAGAGGTATTTTATCTCGTTACTTAAAATATTCTGTGAAGTAAGCATGATCAACGGAATCGATTTCTACTGTCGCGAGACGTTCGTCTTAACATTAGTTTTGACAGGTGTTATCGATTTTCAATCATAATCTAATGATTTTTTTCAAGTTTACAAATAAATGCCGAACACAAAAGTCGAACAACTAGGTTTATTGTTGAGCTAAGACCTCAAGCAATCGCCTTCAGATAAGATAAGAATTAAAGAACATATTAAATAGATGAGTATGCAGCAACAAAATAAAATAAAAAATTTTTATAAAAAAATAAAGCCACTTACGACTGGTTGAAAGTTACGTTTACTCGAAATGTTAACAACTTGTTCACACACATACATGTTCTAAACACAAGAACGTGCCACATTTTTTGCAGAAGTGTTTGGTTTTCCTATTTTTTTCTCCAGTCACAGCGTCCTATAGTACCTGGGTTATGAGAAGGCTGCTGTTGTGCTGCTTCTAAGTCGCGAATCTCTGTCTATCTAAGTTTGATGCTTTTTGGGACATATGATGACACAACACTTCTTTGGTACTCATACATCAAGGAAGAGAAGTTTCACAATGACTTGCCGTCGAGTCAGTGACGACCCTGGATTATTGCAATTATACATAATGAACTAATTTATTCCAGGAACATTCAAAATACTATAAAGATGACCCATGGTAATCCATGGGCCATCTTCTTGTCAAACGAGCAATATTGTATTGAGCACATAGCTTATCTACTACATCTTCTCCTCCTTTGGTTTCGTTAGAGTTATGAATTATTTCGGGCTTATTAGTTTCTTCATTCACATCATTTACTTTGTGCATATTTTAAATCAATAGGACGTTTTAATTTTTTAGGTATAAATGATACCAAGGTTGCTTCGCGACCAAAACCAAACATGCTGGATCCGATTGGACGACCATTGTCATTCGAGAATTCTGAAAGCAGCTCTTTTTTTACTTTTTCCAATAGTACTTGCCATTGTCAGTTTCTTGCTTCGCAGCGATTCTGCTACTGGTAGGCTAGTGAATCAATTGTCAGTTGTAACGTTCCTATTAGAATTATAAATGTGTTCGCATAGTCGCTCAACAACTAACTTAGCAGTTGTATCTACCTTGCACGGACCATCAGCCTGTTGACCAACGTACACTTCCATGTGGCTTGTGTAGAACATTTTTGCATAGCAAAGTTCAAAGATCTTTGTTGCGTATTTGTTTGGCTTACTGGTTATATATTGCCGGAAGCCACATCTTCCTCGAAACCATTCTAACTTCTCGTCCACGGTAACATATTCAGAATTGCTACAACGCTTTTTTATGTTGTCATTAAATTTGTCTAATATTGTTCGTTCTTACAGCAGTCCATTTTTACTCAATCTTCTCTTGTTTCAATATCGTCCATTCGGAGATATCGCAACGAAAAGCGAAACCTCTTAAAGTTCATGGTGAGGATGAGACGAAACGCCTTGATACCTGTTCCATCTATGGCCCATAGATCTTCTGTGTTTAGGTGGTGTGCTTTTCTGACACCCGCTCGATAGAGCAGGCTAATAAGAGCTTTGATTTCAGAAACATCCGTAGATTTGTATTCTCTGTCACATGCAAAACTGTCCATTACAGATTCAATTTTCCTATTCGTCATATCCGCCAGAGTGCTCAACATTTCGAAATCAAACAAACAGTTCCATATTTCAATTATGTTTTTTTCCCTTTTTGCATGCGGTTTTGTCCCTGGCAACTGACGGATTAAGTTCTCTTTTCTCGTTCTAACGTTCTTAGGGGGCGCCTGTTGTTCTGTAGGAGGCTGGATTTGTTGGGCGAAATAGACAATTAGGCGTGCGCCTGTTTGTTCCATTTTGTACGGCCATCTTTTTCCATAAAATACGAACCATCAAGATATGTTTCTGGTATCTCACTTTTATCCAATGCTTGTTGATTCACTGTCATGTGAACGTTCATCGGTAAGACACTTCATATAATTTCAATAAGCTGGCCTGTTCTGTCCCATAATCCATATCTTCGACAAATATTTGCATCAGTTATGTACTCAGTAAAGCTATAGCTGCATACATACCTACCTACCATGGTTATAATTAGCAAAATAAAACTTTCAAAACATAGACACAGATCTAAAATAAAACTTCACCGGGCGCACCCGGTCTCCCTCCCACAGTGTTAGTAAATAACTTCGAATTAAAAACAGGCCCGTCACTCAGATTAGGAACAAACAACTAAGCCTAACAAAGCCCTGAGAAAGTATATGGAACGGGAAGCACGTGTTGCCGATAACCTCAGAGAATATACGATTTAACAGGCCACACGGTCTCTCACACCGGGCGCGCCCACTGAAAGATTAAGATAAATTTGCGTGTCAACTTTCCTCTTATTAGGTGGACACGTTCTAAAGCGCCATATTGAAAGAGCTGTAGCTCTGTTAAGAAGCATTTTTCAATCAAAAGATCTACGGCAAATCGTCATCAAATTATCTTGGGATCTGCTGTTTTCGTTTGTCTGTTTACTTTCTGGGCATCTGTATAGGTATAGTGTCCCCATATCGACTAATGAATGGGTGGAAATTTCATGTTTTGTGGGTTGTTCAGCTCTGCTTGGAGAGACACTAATTGGTGCTATAATTTTAATTTTGAAAAATCAAGTGTGCCTTGGAAGTTATTTTTCTCATTAGTTGAGTACTTTTTCTGTAGTAGATACGACAAAATGTTATGGGGAAAAGATTATAAGAAAGAAAAACTGTTTGAGGATGCAAAATTTCAAATTCCTCGGCTAATTTTGGTGTTTTGTCGTATTATTTAATTATTTTGCTTTACATGTTAAAGCTATTTAAAATTTTAGTTCAGAAGGCTTGTTCAAATTGGCAAGTTATGCAAATGTGTGAAATTTTAGAAAAAAACTTTATTTTCATCCGTCTATTATAATAGTAGGTAGGAGGTATTTAAACCAAAATAAAATCTTCTTAAATATTTTATTGAAACTTGCAAAATCACAGCTAGGCCCATATAAAAATACATCTTTCGTTGTCATTACTTAAAATAGTGGTTTAAATTGGCCAAGAAAAAATAAATACACAACATACCACAGTATAAACAAAACTACTACACTAGGGAATAACAATTAAATCAATAATTATTAAAGAAGGAAAGAAAACATACTTCTCTTCTTTTAAATCACAATATTTTTTATAACCTTGTACTGAATAGCAGCACACATAATATTTTTCTGTGATTACTAGTATGTGGAAAAAAACAAACAAAATTGGCAAATATAGGCTAATTAAACAAATTATATTTTGTAAAACTATTATAAAAAAAACTTAACGAAACCTTTAAAGAAATTGGAAAACAACTGTCAGGTATATAAAATGTGCGATTTTTTTTAATGTTAGGCAAGCCTAGAAAGAAAAATGATTAAAGATGCTGAAATATTTGAACGTCAGCTGAATTAAAATGTATAAACTTTTTACCACTGCACTTTGTATAATTTTTTAAGTCTGAAGTAACCTTATACACTAAGAAATTTAATAATACCACTTTTGTATACCACTTTAATCTGTTACAAAACAAAATATTGTATTTTGGAGTTTGTGCTAAATATGTAAAAAAAAGCTTTGTCAACAGCCAAACAGAACCAAAATCATCGAAAAAAAATGGAAGAGTGGTCAATACATTTCGTCAATATTTGGCATCAAATACTCATCCCAAAAGTTCTTTGGTGCTTTTAGTCTTCTTCATTATATCTGCTCTTTTTACCTGAAATACTAAGAGATTTAGATTTGATATACAGAAAAGTAACGTCCAATAAAAAATATAAAAACGAAAGAAAGCAGGGATAGAATAAGAGGAACTAAATATTGAGGCAACGCAAAACTTTTTCTGGAACCCTAGTGGTATGTTGGAATGAATTTCTTCTTTCTTGTTCTTCTTGAAACTGCGGACTCGAATCTCTGGATACGCATTTGACAAAAGTAATGACTCCTTCTCCATTTCCCATCAAAGTCTTAAGGCACATATTTCTAGCCTTTATTTCTTTCATAACCTCTTTTTCCAGAGTAAAAAGATGTTCATCATGATGTTCTGGGAAATTTTGTCGTACAAAAGTTGCTAAACGAAGCAAGTACTCGACATTGTGTCCACTAGGCCCACTGCATTCTACTATCTGTCTGGCCACTTCAGAATCATCGCCGTCTCCTAACCAAAGTCGATTGGAAGGGGTTGCTATATAAAGAAGTACTTTGAAGGGTTCTCCATGTACAGGATAGAAGGTGGTAAAATGACTTTTGTAACCCCCTAGTTCACATTCTCGCTTAGAAAGCTTTGGTATAGCTGCTTCTCCGCTTATGGCGAATGCTACTCCATGAACCAAACCCTGCAACAAAGAAGGAAATAGCTATAATTAATTTTCATTAAGTTAGGAAAATTAAATGAAAACAGTAAAAAATATAATAAATACCTAAATTAAAATTTTAATATTTGACAAAGTGAGCTTCAATATACATGACGATAGATGGTCCCTTTTGTTAGTTCCTAAGTATAGGGCAGGTGCATGTTAATGAATTTTCTTTAAAAAAAATCACTAATGAGGAGATCCCGACCTTCGTACTTTTGAATTTTGAAAAAAATTCTTCAAATGAGCGCTATTTAGGCCCCTTAGAACACATATCCGGGGTCAGTTCAAATATATATATATATATATATATATATATATATATATATATATATATATATATATATATATATATATATATCACACCGTTAACTCAAAACATAATGGGCCGATTTTGATCAAATTTGGTGAGTACCTTCCTTTTGTAAATGGCTTGGATGAGTTCGTTAGCCAGGAAAATCGGACAAGGTTTTCCGGGAAAATTCTGAGTTTTCTTTAAATATATATATATATATATATATATATATATATATATATATATATATATATATATATATATATATATATATATATCTCCGAAAATTAAATAACTGTGGTAACCATGTGACACGCTGGTTTCTGTAATAAAGAGTATCCTTTGTATTCAGATGTCTAGGTTAAAAGACAAAGAAATTACAAGTCTCTGATTAAAAAAAAAGTTGAAACGTCTAAATTGATAATTCTGGTAGTCGTACGCATTAGCGCTTTGTGAGTTAGAATACGGCTCGAAATGACTAACAGGCTCCTAGATCTATGTCTCAGCCGTCATTTCCTTCATTTAGTTAAAATATGAGACAACAATCAATTTTAAACAAAAATTTTATGATGTTGGAGTTAATACGTTAGAGAATTATTATACTAGTGTATATACCTGTTAGTAGATAGATCTCTTATGTCGTCAATAGTCGAGCGGTGAAGGAAGTAAGGTGGAGTTCACAATGGACTCCTATAGCACGCGTTCTAATCCCAGTTAGTGACTTCACTTTTTTAATTTTCTTAATCTTTTATTGCATTTTACCGTTATCTAATCAGATTGTGTAATCCGATGAATTTTTCAGCGAGTTTTTATATGACAAATTCAATTAGGACGAGATGAAAACTTTTACGACTTATTTCAATTTGAATAGCACGCGTCTGGTTGTTTGTAATTGTCCTAACTTAGTGAAACCGTTCCGTACTTAACACAGCCGTAGACTTTCCCGTGGCTTCACAAGTGCTTGTTCTTTTCTGCAACCGAATTCAATTTTTACCGGACGTAGCAAGTGCGTTATTGTAGCGAATTATCATTAAAGTTTCAAATTTCAATAGCTCAATTTGCTATTAACCTAACGTTCGTTGGCCAGCAACCAGTTTTTTCTGAAACATTTTATTTTCGTACAATTTTTGTACATTTTAAAACAATAGTCATTTTGATGAAATATGGTACATTGTTTCTACTATATAGGTTATACTGATAACCAAATTTCATGCCTGCTTTCTTTAAAAAAAAAGACATTTGTTATTAAAAACATTTTAATGAAAATTCACTACCATAACGCGCTTGCTGCGTCCAGACTTTTTTTCAACAGATTTCAATATTAAAATGTCGTGGCAATCATATTTTTGAAACGTATAACAAGGTATACCATTTGTGTACGGTGCTTTACATAGGTAAAAACAACCCTCTTATTGTAACATATGTGTTAGATGCTTATATTTTACAAGGATTTACCCCCACGTGCCTTTCCCACATTTGTATATTAGTGAATTTTCTTTCACAAGGACGAGTTCCCGACTTTCTTCAAATGAGCGCGAACTAGGCCCCCTAGAACCCCCCTAGGACTCAAGTTTGTTAGCCAGGAGAATCGACCTAGGTTTTCCCGGAAAATTTGGTGTTTTCTTTCGGAAAAAAATTATATCTCCGGAGATAACAAAGTAAGGGCAACCAAATTTGGTACTCTGGTTTCTGTCAAAAGAGTACCCTATATACCAGAATTCAAATCTCTAAGTTAAAAGACAAAAAACTTATAGGTAAGCCTCTGATTAAAAAAAAAGTTAAAACGTCAAATTTGATAATTATGGTAGTCGTATTAATGTGATTGAAAAATACGACACGAAATGACTAACAAGCTCTTAGATCTGTGTCTAAGTCGTTATTTTCCTTCATTTTGTTAAAATATGAGCAAAAAATCCATTGTAAATAAAAATTGGCTGGTATAATATTAAAGACAACACACTGCCATATATACCTGCTAGTACACATATCTGCCATATAGACGGTGGTCCAATGGTTTAAGCCGTTGCATCAGATCGAGTCCTATGATAAGACGAGTTCTAATCCTAGTTAGTAACTTCACTTTTTATTAATGTTTTTCAGTCTTTCATTTCATTTTACCGTTATTTGATCAGATTATTGTTATTCCGATAAAATTTTAGCGAGTTTTAGTATAAAAAATAATTTAATAAAGAGGAGATGAAAACTGCTGAGACTTAATTCAATTTGAATTGCATATCTGGTTGTTTGTTCTTGCCCTAACTTAGTGAAACCGTTCCGTATTTAATACAGTCGTAGACTTTTCGCGTGACTTCGCAAGTGCTTGTTTTTTTTCTGCAACCGATTTCAATCTTTGGTGAATTTTCTTTAAAAAATTCACATCGCGATTTTTAAATTTTAAAAATTTCTTCAAATGATTTTTATACCTATATATATATATATATATATATATATATATATATATATATATATATATATATATATATATATATATATATATATATATATATATATATATATATATATATATATATATATACACACACACAGATAACTCAAAAAATAATGGGCCGATTTTGATCAAATTTGGTGAGTACCTTCCTAAGTGAAGATTGGAACCTGTAAGGAGCACTTGGAGAGCCCAAATCACCACAACACATCTTTTTAAAGACCTGACGATCAAATTTGTTAATTCCTTAGAATCCATATCGGGGTTTAGTTTCAGTTTTTATCTGTTTTCATATATACAGGCTGACCCATTTCTACGGTAAAGCTCAATATATGCGTTATTATACAAGATACGAGAATTTTTTTATTTATTAACTATAGGCTGTCTTGAGCTGCATCCCATAAAATTGGTTTTACAATTATAGGTGACCCATAAGTTGTTTGTGATACAATTTTTTTTAAATCGAGAGCACCCTATATTATTAGATTTTTGCATTTTCCATCGAAATATAATGCATGTTTGTAAAAAAAGAAACTCGGGACGCAGAAAGTGTGTTATGGTAGCGAATTTTCATTATATAATTCAAATTGCATTAGCTCAATTTGCTAAAAACTTAACGTTCGTTTGCTAGGAACCAGTTTTTTCGGAAACATTTTGAGTTTATTTTCGAATTTTTTTTACACTTTCAAACAATATGGTACATTATTTCTATTGTATAGGTTATACCGGTAACCAAATTTCATGCCTGCTTCCTTTACAAGAAAAGACATATTTGCTATTAAAAACATTTTAATGAAAATTCACTACCATAACGTACTTGCTGCGTTCAGAATTTTTTAATCATACCTTAAAGTATGGTGGTCCCGTGTGGCAAATATTGAGATATGCACAGCGCCGTGCAACTTGTTAACCTTTTGGACAGACAAGTTCATATTACCCCCCTAGAAACTTCTTCCCAAAGGCAATTTGAAATCATTCGATTACCGGCGTGTTCGAGGGGTATGGTTAACATTTACATATACAGCGCTCTATGATCTCTTTGGTGTATGTCTTTCTGACTTATTTCTTGTGAATAGAAATAATTTGCTTGATCATCCGGTTAAAACTGAGAAAAAAAATTCATACCACCATCCACCAAATTTTTTCCAGAACATTTTCAGCTAAGCATAATATTTCTGAATATATTACCTCGGCCCCCTCTCTTAATGCCTCTCAAAACAGACTAGTCGCTTTTTAGTGGGAGGGTGTTTACATATCAAGTATGGTTTAAATGCCTTCTTCGTTTACTTGAGTTCTGCTATTTAAGGTTATGATATTTTAAGATTTTGTTTGAAATACACGTCTGCAATTGCTTACTTGTGTTTATATATAATACTAGTTTTTGGCCACGACTTCGTCCGCGTGGACATTTGTGTTTGAACGAAATAATAAGTACCCTGTTTTTCATGATCAGCCGTTTTTATCAGCAAGTGGAGGAACCACAATGGGAAATCCATTGTCTCCCTTCGGTGCCGAACTCTTCACGAGCCGATCTCTATGCTGGACGTGTACTTTTTCCGGTGATATGGTTGAGATATGTCGACGGTATTTTTGCCATATTCGATCTTAGTAGGGATGGCATCAATGACTTTCTTAATAGGTTAAACAGTAGAGTCTCTTCAATCAAGTTCACTTACGAAATGGAGAACAAGGACCAATTACCCTCCTGGAGACTGTTATCCGTCTAACATTTTTCTATGTTTTTGTGAGAAAATAGGTTTTGGTATTTTTTTACTTTCCAGCGTTACAGAAGTCTTTTTTTACCATTACAATCAATAAATTTTATTTACTATAAACAATATTTAAGCCATATCTTACAGTTCTCGGTGATTCTTATAAAAATTCTTACAACTCACTTTTCCACTAAAATAGAAACAGTTTTGGTATATACTGTTTCATTTATGCAGGCGATGATAAAGTTTGGAATACAATTTATAAATGCGTTATTTAATTTCTTCAAGAAGATCAGACAGGTCAATATTATCTTTTCAATTGCCAACTTATGACGTAAAAATTACACTTATGACGTCAACTATTTCGAATGGTGACGTCATCATAAGTTTTTTCAATGACAACCATGGTTTTCTCTGTTTTTCCATAGACCTGCTTACTAATTAAATGATGATGAAACAAATTGATACCCTACATAACAGTTTTCTAATAGCTTTAATTACTTTTAAAAATTAAAACGTAAGTTTAATGGAAAAAATTATTGAACAAAGAAAAGCAAACAAAATTTAGCGCAAATGTTCAAATTGTTCTTCACCTACTATTTGGCATTGACCGATACGAGTGTAAACACTTTGTACATTGCGCTCAAAAATGTCAGGACTAATTTGCTCCACTTCAGCGCAAATTATTTGCTGTAGCTCCTCTAGATTATTTGGTCTGTTAAAATAAACATTCTATTTTAAATACATCCCTTCCCCCACCCACCCCCATCCCGACAAAAATCCAAAGGAGTCAGGTTTGGGGAACGCGATGGCCACTCAATTGCTCCTCGACACCCTATGCATCTTTCAGAAAATGTGGCATCTAGATATTGACGGACGTCTACACCAAAGTTAGGAGGCGCTCCGTCTTGCTGAACCAAATATCTTGATTTGGCATTCCTGTCCCGTAATCATTTGGAAAAATTACTGTTAGAGCTAGCACTAAATACAATCGCAAGAAATTTAGGTAAAGTGCTGCTGTAAGAGTTTCTTGAAAAAAGTAAGGCACTATGAAACTCCGTCCGATTATTCCCATCCATACATTCACTTTGCCTTGACATTGACTGTGGGAGTCTTGAGTCCAATGAGGATTTTCCTGTCGCATTCAGGCAAAAAGTGGATTCATCAGAAAAAATAATGTTATCAAGAAAATTGGGATATTCATCGCAGCGTAACATTAACAGTTCACAAAACTGTAAACGGCGGTCTGAATCATCATCGTTTAACTTGTGTATCAACTGCACTTCGTAAGGATATACTACTCTTCTTTGAGTAATTTACCACCACGTTTTTATTTAGGGGTAGTTGCCTTGTAGAATGCTGAGGATTTTCTTCGAATTCAAAATTCAAGCAATATATCCAATATTACTTCTTCACTTACTCAAGGTCGATCCTGTCGAGGCAAATGTTTTACGGATCCCGTTTCTGTGAATTTGGCAACCAATTTACTTACTGCAGGACTTGCTTTTGGCGGTCTCTCAGGATGTAGTTGGGTACATAACTCGCATACTTCCTGATGACTTCTAAGCCTGTCACCATATCCAATCATTAATATCTCTATTTTTTCCCTTCTGGATAAACGTGCCTTTTTTGTTAAATTAGAATTAGAATTGATCACTTTTAGCACTATTACACTTTCACCACTAAGATTATTATGTAATTTAAACGACAGGTAATAATTGAAATTAATTCAGGATTTAACATTATTGTTTTTATTCACTGAATTCCACATCTATACTACGATAAAAGTCCGATAACTAAATAGCGATAACAACAAATCATCAATAAATTTTGACTTTGCTTTTTGTTCCACCTGTCAAATACTTACATGACAACGTATCAGGAGTCAGAAAATCAAGGGTTCATTACTTTAGAAAAGTCAAGGAAAACCTCATTATTCTAAATTAAAACAGTGAGAAATACCTCATATTTCTTATTAAATTTAAGTTTCCGTTTTTTAAGTAAATAATGCATTTACAAAAAAATTGTTATGTCAGGTACCAATTTTTTTCATCACCATTTAAGTAGTAAGCAGGTATATGGAAAACCAGCAAAAAAATATGGTTGTCATTTAAAAAAACTTGATCACGTCATCATTCAGAAATAGGTGATGTCATAAATGTAATTTCTACGTCATAAGTTGGAATTTGAAAGATCAAATTGACCTGTCCAGCGTTTTTCTTGAAAAAATTAAATAACGCATTTATGACTTATGTTCCAAACTTTATCATCACACTGTATATCCATTAAAGAATGTTTAACTGTCAATAGGCTATTTTTGTAAATCCAGCTCCTTTCAAAATCCAGCTAAAATCCACCAGGTGTCTAAACATAGGATTTTTACTTTTTATGGGAATATATTGCGTCGGACGAAAGAAAACCAAGACCAAATTTGATCAGAAATAAATGTGAATTTAAAAAGTTATTATTGTTTCAAGAAAAATCAGTGGCGTATAATTTTTTTTCACAGATACTTAGTACGCATTTTGCAAGTACGGCACTAGTAGAAGTTAAAAAAATCGTACATCAGAAAATGCCTCTAAATGCATAGATGGTTTATATATCAAGGGTTTTATTGAAGTGATTATAAAAAAATTATGTTTTCTAAAACTTAAGTGAACACGTTTAGGACATAAAAGGTTTTTTCTTAAAATGACCTCAGCTCTCACCCTCTTGAGTTTTTTCGCACCATTTTAGAAACACTATATTTTTCTAACAATAATTTGTTGCAATTTTAGCGAAAGTATAAACAGTGTTTAATAAAACACAAGGAAATAATTAGTAGGCAATATTGATAGAAAAAATTATCTGGCATGAACAAGGAAAAGTTAAATGCTTCCGGAAACAAACTTCCAAACTGTTTATTCATTTAACACGTGCCGAATATTGGACGGCATCTTAATAGCTTAAAATATCCAACCACAGAAATTGCAAATTTAGACGCAACTTGTTCTATTTCGCGCGTTATAAAAAACTGCTTCGTGATTCTGAGAATGACTTCCAATAAAAACGACGTAATTTAATTTGAATTATTAAAATTTAAGATAACATAATAGACAAAATGGAATCATATGATGTACATGTTCAAGACCTATCAAGTGATTTATTGGTGTCAATTTGAAATACTTATAGAAACTTAGACAAAACTTTAGGTTCAAATATGTCAAAAGTCATAGTTCAAGCTATAACGTCAGGTAGGAGTTATCGATACTTTATCTCCCATTAAATTTATTTTAAATATCATGAGACCGTATGTTTAGCTTGGGCAAATGTCTAATTACAAACTAGAATGAGCTTAGCAACAAAAGTATGCACGCTTATAGATTTGAAACGATTGAAATATATGAAACGCGTAAGACACGATAATTGAAACACCATTATTATGCTTTATTATAATTTTATCACCAAAGTAAGATTGCATAATAGGACAAACACAATACGAGGTCAGTGCGTTAAGTGTCTAACTTTATTCGATAAGTAGACTTTGAGAAATCCATTTTACTACAATACATTCTTAGATCTAACGAACATTTCGTCAAAACAGTCTACTTCATCAACGAATAAATTCTTAAAATGTTAAAAAAATTAAAAGGGCATCTTCAAACCGCCTGATTAATTCGATTTTCTAATTAGCTGATTGTACAGCCACATCAACTTATATATAAAAAAATCAGTAACACGGTGGCCACCACTTTGAAATAAGTTTAAAATCACTTAGAGTGTTATTATTATTATTGTTTTATTAAAAATGAAATAACGAAGATTCTTTCAAAATTTTGAAAAAAAAGTGTTCAAAAACTATATAAACTACACCGATCTTGACTGTTGTTTATAGACACTTACACCTTACAAGCATGGGTGTCGCCAACAGAGTAGGGCGCCCCCGTGACTTTTGGCATATATACATATACAGAATATATATGTATATATTTCCGCGGTCATAGGTGGAAGAAATACTTGGTTCTCGGCTTGAACCGCGTCCAGAATTTGTTAGAGCTTGACGTTAATGCCCCTGTTTTAAAAGAAGTCTGGTGGTGGTGGTGGTGTTGGTGATTTATCAAATGAAATGTTCAATACATATTTTGTGAACATCAGTAGAGCAATGATAGATGGCTTGGGCGTATAAGGAACTTCTGGGGAAACATTATTTTGATTACATAAGATCAATGTTCATGGGAGAAGTCACGGAAGAAGAACTTAGGTCCATCATTGAGAAACTGAATACCAGTCATACCAAAGATATCTATGGCATGAGTACGATGGACCTGAAGCAACTAATAGCAAAACTCACAAACCGCTGACTATTATAATCAATAAATGTCTCCAAGAGGAGGCTTTCCCCAGAAATCTGGAAACAGCAGAGACAGTGCCATACACAAGGAAGGTAGTGAAGATACATGGAAGACTACTGGGCGGTGGCAATACTCCCAGTTTTCTCCAAGCTCCTGGAGACTGCTATAAAAAATAGGTTGGTTTCTTTTTTTGAAAAGCATATTTTCTCAGGTAGCCAACAAGGTTATATGAAGAGTCGATCTACTTGTCTCTGCCTTGCTTAATGTGGGCGAAAATATATCAGCAGCCTTTGATAAGAGAAAAATTGCGGGAATAACTCTCCACGATCTCAGTAAAACATTCTATACAATACCGCTATCAGCCCTGCTGCACAAGCTCAAGTTTTATAGAGTGGGGGGTATCCCATCTCAGCTGATGGAATCACACTTGAGAGACAGAACTCAGCATGTGGTATGGAGCAATGCCATGTCATCGGAGAGACTCTTACCTACGGTGTCCTACAAGATTCAATTTTGGGACCAACTCTATTCATTATATTTATAAATGATCTGCAGGCAAATGTTAGATCAGATGGTTTGTACTGTTGTGCAGATGACACGGTATTCTCAACGCTGGGGACCAATGTTCGTTGTACGGAAGACTCGTCAAACGATGGTTGGTTCAGAGAGAATTGATTCAAACTAAATGAAGATAAAACTCAACATCTCGTATGCAGCACAGGTTGGAGCTGCAGCGTAGCCTCAGCGGACTTCCTGAGAATCCAGCTGAGCAGCAGGTTCACTTGGGGTAAACATGTGTGTTGCACAAGTAAAAAAAAACTAACATCAGCTCTATATTGCATGAGAGTTGTAAAACGAGTAGCAACTTACCAGGCGACGAGAATGATAGTAACTTAGGTATTTTCCATGGCACTATATGCTCTTAAATTATTCTGTGGGGTGTTTCATCGGAAGCTGTAAAAATTTTGAGGTTACAGAAGCGGACCATTAGAGTCCTGAGCAACTTGCAGCCGATGGACTCTTGCAGAGAGGCCTTCAAGCAGACTGAGATAATCACCATTCCTGGCGTCTACATACTTGCTTGTGCGAGATATATGTATGAGAATAAAGATATATTTGTAGAATGTGTAATGATTATGGTACAAGAGGTGGGAATAATGTTAGAGCTCCATATCACAGACTAAAGACAAATCAACATTCAACAAATTCCTGGGCTGTTAATATATTCAATTATATTCCCCACAGTATCAGATAACTCATACCAGCAAGTTTCAACAGAGAAGTCAAAAAATATTATATATATATATATATATATATATATATATATATATATATATATATATATATATATATATATATATATATGTATATATATATATATATATATATATATATATATATATATATATATATATATATATATATATATATATATATATATATATATACAGGCTGTTTCTAAAAACATGCACCATCGCTCGTGGGGCAATTCCTTACTAAAAAATAAGAAAAAAAGTTCCTGTGCACATGGGCCCGGAAACGCATAGTTTCCAATATACAGGGAGTTGAATTTTAATTTTTTTTTTAATTTTTTATAAATAATTTCAAAACCACTGGATTGATTTTAATGAAACTTGGAACTTGAAAGTGTATTATGAAAGTGCATATTTTCAAGTGAAAATCTACTTACAACTGCGTCAGTGGCGTGCGTACGGGGTAACTGTAAAAATTCATTTGGGGAAAAAATATGTGCCCGACTGTCTTTTTCCAATTTTAATACATCAGTTATGAAGCTTATTACATAAGCCACAAAAGCTACCTCTTGGTATTTTTTCGTTCAGGGTATCCCTTAGGAGATATGATTAATTTTATAAAAAGGGGCAAAGTAGCGATTCGTTGGAGTAATGAAAACAGTAATCGTAAAGTGCCATGAAACTATAATTTTTGACAGTTCTCTAAATTCTACAATTTTGAAGTGCTTTGTAGGCGTCAAAAGAGTTTTCGTGCTATTCTTTAAATTTTGATACGGTGCAGTATTTTCGTTTTTAGTTATTTGTTGATACTGAGCTTCTCATTAATATTATTTCCTCCTCTCAAGATGATTTACATTAAGTACACTTCAGCGGATTTGACTGATATGTTGTTAATTTATGGACAAACAAATCAAAATGCTAGACAAGCTGTGCGAGTTTATCAGGAAACTTATCCGCAAAGAAGAATTCCTGACAAAAATATTTTCCCACGTATTGTAAGACATTTGAGAGAAACTGGTTCTTTAAAACCTTTAAAAGCTGACTCTGGACGCCGAAGATACCGCCGAACTGTACGAGTTGAAGAGGCAATATTAAATAGAGTTGAACGTGATCCTAGTACAAGTACGAGAATTATTGCCACCGAACTGGGTAATATTTCGACATCATCAGTTCACAGAACTCTGAAGGATCAAAGTTTATATCCCTATCATTTTACACGTGTCCAGGAACTTCTACCTAGAGACTTTCAACCAAGGGTAATATTTTGTCAGTGGTTCTTAAACAAACTTAGGCACGACCAACATTTTTCTAAACACGTACTATTTACTGATGAGGCGTCATTTACGCGAAAAGGTATCGTAAATTTTCACAATTTACATACATAGGCCGATGAAAACCCACACTCTCTAAGAGTTGCAAATTCGCAGTATCAATTTTCCATCAATATTTGGGCTGCTATTATTGAAAATCACATAATTGGTCCTGTTGTTCTACCGAATCGTCTTGACCATGAATCATATTTAAACTTTTTACAAAATGATTTGCCGTTGTTACTACCGCTTTTTATGAGAAATGGTACAATGTGGCTCCAGCATGATGGTGCGCCCGCACATTTTGCAGCAGTTGTTAGAACATATTTAGCCAACACATACGGTCACCCATGGATTGGTCGTGGAGGTCCGGTGTCATGGCCACCTCGATCTCCGGACCTGAATCCTCTCGATTTTTATTTGTGGGGTCATTTAAAAGAAATAGTGTATAAAACACCAGTAAATACACGAGAAGAATTGTTGGGAAGAATAGAATATGCATTTGACGGCATTAGAGAAAATCAAAATATTTGCAGAAGAGTAAGAAGATCTTTGCGCAGAAGGTTAAATAATTGTAACGACGCTAATGGTGGTCACTTTCAACATTTTCTTTAGCTTTGTTATTAAAGTCAATTGAGTAATATACAAAAAAACAAGAGTTTGGAAAAATCATGGTGTCTTTACGATTACTTTTTACATTTTTTATTTTTATTTTTTATTTATCATTTTTTATCAATGTTTGTAATATTCATTTCAATGTTTATCACCAATAAGTTTTACGTAGGTTAGTTATTTGCACGTTTATTGCTGTAATGTTTACTGTATGTTTTGTTTTTCATATTCTTATGGTTGCAGTAAACATATATTATTATTATTATTACGCCGACTAATCGGTACTTTGCCCCTTTTTATAAAATTAATCATATCTCCTAGGGGATACCCTGAACGAAAAAATACCAAGAGGTAGCTTTTGTGGCTTATGTAATAAGCTTCATAACTGATGTATCAAAATTGGAAAAAGACAGTGGCGCACATATTTTTCCCCAAATGAATTTTTACAGTTGCCCCGTACGCACGACACTGACGCAGTTGTAAGCAGATTATCACTTGAAAATATGCACTTTCATAATACACTTTTAAGTTCCAAGTTTCATTAAAATCAATCCAGTGGTTTTGAAATTATTTATAAAAAATTTAAAAAAAAATTAAAATTCAACTCCCTGTATATTGGAAACTATGCGTTTCCGGGCCCATGTGCACAGGAACTTTTTTTCTTATTTTTTAGTAAGGAATTGCCCCACGAGCGATGGTGCATGTTTTTAGAAACAGCCTGTATATATATATATATATATATATATATATATATATATATATATATATATATATATATATATATATATATATATATATATAAATACTTTCTAATCACTTTTACTCAGTCCACGAGTTCCTGGAGAGCGAATGGAAGTAGTCCAAGGTGGTCATTTTGTGTTTGTGGTGTTTTGTTGTTCTTTATGTGTACATTATTGCATATTTTTTAATTGTATATTTTGATTAATATTGACAATGATTGTTATTTGTATTGCTGTGTTTCTATGTGACGTTGTTTACACTTTTTCTATGTTTCTAGTGTAAGTTAACTAGTGCTGACATGTCATGTAAATAATTGGTGACGAAATAAATATGATATATGATATACCTATGTCGCTACTGGTATCATTAGCAGGTCGGCAAGATTAATTATGTCAGGTACTTTAATAACGGTATTAAACAGACTAAGCGAATTAAAAGTATTTATTGGGTCAAGTGAAAGAACAACAAACCGGGTATTGATTTATTGGTCACTTATATGTATATAATGAAGATATAATAGGTTTTCGAGTAATCTGATGTCGAAGACTATCTATTTGGTTAAACAACCGTAAAGTATTTGTTGGGTCCAATAAAAGCAAAACTGTGTATTCATTTATTGGTCACCTTCCGTGTTTAAAATAAAGATATAATAGATTTTGCAGTAATCAGATCTCAAAAATCATCATCTATTTGGTTGAACAATCGGGTCGTTTTCAATCTCGATCGCTCCGCGGATAATTTTGATTTTAGAGCAAATGCAATGCCACAACAATAATAGCTGGTTCCGCATTCTCAAGTCTTTTCTTTCCCGATAACGCACTTAATGAGCGATATAACCCCCCTTGCCATTAAAAACCTTTAGAATGCTGATGTCAAACGCAGGGGGGGGGGTATTAATATTATACCAAAATTGCTCCCCTCGACATCAAAATTGACACATTTGTAAAATATTTCAAACATTCCTAAGTTATAGATGGGTCAAGTTTTCGTTGAAAGATCCTGTATATAGCAGTTCATCATAATTTTATTGACTTAAGGCGGAGATCTGTGCGGGAGGAGCAAGCGGATGGAGGCAGCGAAACTTGCACTTGTTGATTGTGGGAGTATTCTGTCCATTAGGCTGTGGGTACGAGTATTTGCTGTTAAGAAGGCGGGTCTGGAGCCACGCCTGTGTGTAATGAAGAAAAGAGGGTGTAGGGCTAAACATAGATAACTAAATGTTCGAAATTTTGGCTGAGTGCTATCAAAATGCACAATGTATGGTTGCATTCTTGCAAAAATATGAACTTTATTTAACAGCACGTCAATTTCCCTGACATTTCCCTGATTTCCCTGACATGCCAAAATCTATTTCCCTGACTTTAGTCTTCTACAATTTACCCCCAACATGTGTAACATACTACAGAATACAGTAGGTCTTCGCGTCATAGCGGAAAACCAACTTCCCCATTTCAAATACAAAGCGACCAATGAACGCAAAATTAAAAAAAAACAATTATTGTGGTTTTGTGGAAAAAGAAATCATTAAATGAATGGTTAAGAATTACAAAAGAAGCAAACACATTTTTTCGGTTATTTATCATAAAACAGAAACAAATAATTTTTCCCTGACAGGGACGAAAATTCCCTGACTCTTAGTGAATTTTCGCAATTTTTCCCTGGTTTCCCTGACCATTTTTTTTCATCTACAAATTCCCTGATTTTTCCCGGTTTTCCAGACGAGTAGGAACGGTACGTGCTTCGTGTCTTACATCTCACTTAGTGTTGGAAGGCTGGCTACCATAGCAGTATTACTTTATAGGTGTTTTTTCGCTGCAATTAGTATGCCGTACTGACGAGCTCTAATTAGAGCGAAACCGGTTTACGGTTCTAATTGTGGTGAGAATGCATCTAGCCTCACATACTTTGTCCCCATATTAAGGTAGACATGGGTCAGGGCTGACAATTTACTAAATTGTTAGTTGGTTGTATACAGTTTCTATTTTTAACATTCTGTGTTATTTGGAGATGCCGTGACAACATACTACTCGGTTCCGCAACGAGGTGGCGGCACGTGCTTCGTGTCTTACATCTCACTTAGTGTTACATGTTCAACTTATCCCGTATTTGAAAAGGCACGACCGAAAACAGCTCTCTATTATTTATTCGACAAATAATTGTAGAGGTTTAAATGGTGCATTACCCCTTCTGAAATTTTTGACAACGGCAGTGGCTGAACGATGCTTTTCAACATTAAAGCGTGTCAAGACGTTTCTACGAATTTTAATTGCCCCTTCTATGTTATTCATAGAAAAGAAATGCGTGTCAGAAATAGAAAACTTCAATGAAAGAGCGATTGATAAGTTTGCTGCAAAAAAGGACTGCAGAATAGACGTAATGTATAAAAAGTAGGTGACTAAAAACTAAAATAAGATTTATGCTTGTGTGTGTATAAGGGGGGGGGGGGGGTGTTGAAGGCAGAATCTTGCAGAACACCAACTGTCTTTAACCACGAGCCGCCACTGACTGGATGGCTTTATTTTGTAAACTGTTTAACATTTACTCAAATTGGCGAACTGAAGACGATAAGAGAATATAATTGTAATAAACATGAAAACATAATTTCCTTTCATAAGCATTGTTTATTAGCAGACCTATATGGAACCCATTGACACAGAAATAATATTAGTTTTCATTAAAATTTATCCAAGTTCGGCCACCCAGGAAGTCGCAAACCAATGTGATAAACAAATAGAGTAGTTAAATCAGTTCTCTGTGTTACCCAGTGACTTGTACCCCACTTCTTTTACATTTTGTGTTATCAGGATTCTATTGTTTATTTATTTAAATGTATTTAAACACATACACAAAGCGCCACAGTGCTTACAAAAACGATCCATATTCCAGAAACTACTCATGATATTTGAATAAAATTTGGCATGCCCGCAAATCAAAAATGATCTTTCAAGCTAAGGTATTATTATGTAGGGTAAATATATATATATATATATATATATATATATATATATATATATATATATATATGTATATATATATATATATATATATATATATATATATATATATATATATATATGTATATATATACATATATATATATATATATATATATATATATATATATATATATATATATATATATATATATATAAGAATCTACAGAGATCGGATATGACAGGATGAGAGTACCATTTTTTGGCAAATCCATATATCTTTAAGGTCATTACCATCAGATAATCCCTACTTAAAGCGTCTTTAGTCTTTATACGTTATAGAATTCATTATACAAATATACATATACATACATTATATCCTTTATACGAAATACAAAGTAAACAACTGTAATTCACTCCTATACCACATAGTTATAGTGTTAAGTGTAAATAGTTTGTACATACAAAGTAATAGTTCTATAAACACGTTATTAAATAATCCGAGAGTGTCAGTGTTCTTAAACACCCTTTAAATCAATACAAGCAAAATAAATCATACAACTAGTGTTGCTCGTCAACATTTGGTCCTTCGAGCCGGATTATTTACTAACGTTTTTATATAACTATTACTTTGTACGTACAAACACTATTTACACTTAACACTATAAGTATGTGATATAGGAGTGAATTACAGTTGTTTACTTTGTATTTTGTATAAATATAATGTATGTATATGTATATTTGTGTAATGAATTGTATAACGTATAAAGACTAAAGACGTCTTAACTGATAGTTGTTCTAACTTAATGCTTAAAATGCCTAATTAATCGCCCGCGCCACACACCCTTGGCGGGGGTGAGACGTATTGGGGATGAGCTCCAAGCGATGCAGACCTCTATAGACAAAGGAAACATTAACTAAGTATTATACATGTGTGTTGACTACCGTCAACAAAGGTCATTACCATCAGATAATCCTTACATACAATATATTATTTAAAAAACATTATTTACAAATCAAAATTTTCAACTTTAATTTATTTATGGATATTCTTCAGTTGTTTATTTTAAATAATAGTAATAATAACACCACAGTAGACAAACTCCGAAGTCTTTGACTTGTGCGGGGGGAGCTTACATACACATATAGACAAAGGACAATCCTTCCGAATCGAATAATAAAGAGAATACTTCCTAGTAAACATTTATCTACATTATTTACTATTTTCCTTGTACTATCATTCATGTGTTTCCCAGGCTGTCTGATATAAATAATAAATGACATTGACATCCCAGTTGAGCAATTTCTAATTTAATCGTTCAGATAAACATTGACATGTGTTTTAAGTAGGTCACTTACCTTCGAGTTTATTATGTCTACCAAAGTTGAGAACACTTGTATAATCAAACTTAATCTTTTCTTTAAGTACTTAAGCCTAAATAAATACTTAATCATATCAAAATAAATCGTACGTATCAACAATTTTAATATAATTTATCAGTTTACTGAGGGTTTAAAGCATGATCGCAGAGTACTTATAATAAAATAGCATTAATTTCAGGTACTAAATGCGATAAAAAACGAAATTTATGAAATAAACCATTAACTTTCCTGTTAGATATTTGCTTAAGGAATTATCCACGAGCACATTACGAAACAGTTTTTACTAATCTGATACAATGACACAAAGCGATTAAATTTGAAATCGGGATTTTACCCAATTTAAGAAACTAGAGTACATGTTTTACCTGTATTTCACATAGCAGTAATATCTGCTTATATGAAACATAGAGTTTTTCAAATAGAACAAAACTTACTATTCTATCATTTATTTCGATTTGTTTTTTGGGTATAAAATTAAAGTATTTTGAAGGTTTTAGTCTTCTATAATCTTTGAAAAATGATTCTGGAGATTTTTTCAGATTAAAAAGCATCACAGGAGACAATTCCACATTCGTCTTATTATTATTAGCCGTAGAAGAAAATCGTCGAATATTTTATATCGAGGGCATGATATTTCTGAAAAAACAGTTCACAGAATTCTCAAAAAATATTTTTCATTCTTACAGAATCCATTTAGGATAGAACTTAGTTAAGACGATTTGGATATGATGGAATTTTGCGACACTATCAAACGTATTTACCAGCAAAACCACAATTTTATAAATTAAATTTTGTTTTTCGAACATTTATGTCATGGAATTCTAAACAGGCACATTTGCCGTTATTCGGACCAACATAATCCTTACTGGATAACACAGGTCCACACTTAGCGCCCCACAAAGTAGTTGGAGCATTTTCATCGACAATTATCAACTTTAGGTATAGGGAATCCTAATACAGTTTGAAAGAGAATTATCTGATCTATTCAATAAGAAGATAATATATAGGCTGTTCCATTTGAAATAAATGAGTTATTCCTGTTTAAAGCACACCAAATTCTAATACATCCTACAAAACACCCTGTATATGAAACAATTTTTCCTCACAATCATGGCGAAGCTTAATGGCCTTGGAACGTGTCTGACAAATTAAAGAATTTTCAGCATCCAAACACGACACGAAACAACCTTCATTAAGTCAGCCTCCTCTTGAACAGAATTCTCAAATAAATTGACATAACTCGAAAACAGTTGAAGATAGGGAAAGCATACCCTAATAACTTTTAACCTAAAATTAGATGAGTATTCTAAAAATGCAATAATATACAAGCTGTTCTATTTGAAATAACGATCTATTTACGGTGTAACCAGAAGTCCGCCATTTTGGAAATTATTTCCATTAAATAGAACATCTTCGAAAACCTCCGTATACAAATTTTCAGCACTCAAAAATGTCTATTTTCGGAAATAATCTAATACATTACTCGACGTGGGACACACACACACACATATATATATATATATATATATATATATATATATATATATATATATATATATATATATATATATATATGGTGATTATCAGCATGTATGGTTCCAACTAGATGGAGCACCTTCTCACTTTGGTTTGAAAGTTCGAAATTGTTTAAATAACCTTTCCCGAACTGATGGACTGGGTGTCGGGAAAAACAGACTAGCCAGCCCGATCACCTGAGTTAAACCGCCTTAACAATCAAGGGTATAAAGAGCGGTCGAATGGCATAGATGACCCGAGTTATTGGTGCAGCGACACCAGTGAGGCAAGAAAGCCTTGCAATTGTTAGAGGATTGTTTTTACAAAGACTAGGGTGAAAGACTATATGTGATTGATCGATGATGCTGATCCGAAAAATGATGATAGTAGATTCCACTAGGAACCGAAATAACCATGTATACAAGGGTGGATCAAATATAAACCGGATTTTTTTTAATCAATTTACTGACACAGTAAGAACATGTTTGAATAAGTCTTATTTTTTTATTTTTTATTTATTTAAACAGCTCAACGGGTATACCCAAAGAAATAGCTTAAATACAGCCGAGAAAAAATATATCATTTTAACAAACACAAAGTATAAATAAGTACAGTAAGTTAAATCAATTTACATGCAGCACATATATACGTATGAATACACATGCACAAATACATACCCATAGCAGGAATTCAATTAACCAGTGATGCAGAGACGCTTTGGTACATAAAAATAGATCGACATAATGATTAACTCTTATAGACTGCACACATTGTGAAATGAGGCGAATTCTCTCTAACATTGGCCCTAGGCTCAGGGGATAGAAAGAATCCTTGAATTTAATTTCACAGCAAGAAAATAGAACATAGTTATAATTTCCTGGCAGCAGATACCGCTACTTAAAAATCTTTGAGAAAGGCCGGGGTATAGTAGGTCCGCCTGCTGTGAAGATATTCTAAATTACATCGTAACTGTAGAGAATCCTGCGGTATGACAATGGGAGGATAGATTCCGTCCTTTTTAAACGATAAAAGCTTAAGAAACCGTCTCTGAACGACTTAAAGTGTTTCAATATGAACCGCGTACTCAGGACACCATACCACAGACGCATACTCGATGAGAGGCCTAACGTATACACAATATAATAGCTTTAAGGTATCCGAGTCTCGGAAAGCTTCCGATCATCTGATCAGAAATCCCAGAGTTTTGGAAGCCTTAGCTGCGACGGGCTCAATATGGTCACAAAAAGAGAGTCTGGAATCAAAGACGACTCCAAGATCTGATATAGCTTTAGGCCTTCTAAGCACAACATCACTTATGGTGTAAGAATATTATATGATTTGTCGCTTTAGAGTATAGGACAAAACTTTGCATTTTATCACGTTTAGTGAAAGATAGTTTAAAGATGCTTGAAGACTGTTTTATGCTTATGCTTATCAAATTATGTTGAAGTCGTTCACAATCATATCTGCCGAGAACGTGTGCAAAAATTTTAACGTTATCGGCGTAAAGAAAATGTGGAACATCTATTACATTATATAAGTAACTAATGTACACGTTGAATAACATAGGCCCCAGTACAGTCCATTGAGGAACTCCCGATGTCATCATTACGTTCGCAGATTTGCAACCACAATATGAGACGAAAAAGGCTCTATTGCTCAGGTAAGATCTAACAAAACCAACAAAGCTTGTACCAAGCCCCAGCTTCTCCAGTTTTGTGATAAGTCTTTCGTGATCTATTCTATCGGAGGCCCTGGAGAAATCCAGATAGATCACATCAGTCTGAAGTTCCATGTCCACTCCTTTTGAAATATAATCTGTAACGCAGACCAAGTTTGTTACCGTAGATCCACTCGTGACAAAACCGTGCTGGTTACTGCTAATAAGGGTATTCACGTTGAACTGAAAAAAACCATGTATTATAAACTTAAACACCTTAGGAAAATTGTCCATAATGACAATCTGTCTGCGATTTTCTACCACCGATTTATCCCCTTTTTATGCACAGGTGTATCTTTGGCTTTTTTCCACACAGCCGGAAACGTAGCATCTCGAAGTGACAAGTTAAAAATAATAGTGAGAGGCTTTAACAAGGCAGAAGCACAGTCTCTCACTAAAAAAAACTGGTATCTGATGATCAGTGCCTGAAGTGTGTTTCGGTTTGATTCGACGCATGGCCCGAAAAACCTGTTCCTCCGAGACCCGCAGAACATCCAGGGCTAAAGAGCCAAAATCAGATGACTGCAGACCATGAAAAGAATTAGCAGAATCACTCGGATCAATGTGATATGCAGCCTGGAACAAGTCTGCAAAAAAGTCCACAATGTCAGAGGGATCAGCAGACATGGTTTCACCTTTGTAAGACATAGTTGAGGAAAGATTAACTTCGCATCGTTTGCTTTTGGTATAGTGCCAGAACGTGGTGGGATCTTCCCGGATATCATTCTCGATCTGCTCAGTATGAAAAGCTTCCCTGGTTCTGGCCAGGGATTTAACCATCTGCCTAAGTCTCTTAAATTCTGCATAGGAAGACGAATCCCCAAGCTGCCTATAACTTCTCTATACTTTAAATTTTAGACGAATAAGATGCATTAATTCAGAATCATACCAGGGTGTGTAGCTTCGGCGGCAACCGAAGCGAGTCTTTCGAACATGTAGATCAATTATTGAGAACAACTTATTGTAAAATACCTCACAACAATGATCAATGTCAGACACTTCTGCCAGAGAAGACCAACCGACAGAGAAAATATGGCGGTACAGAGTGTGAAAATTGCCTTGGCGAAAAAAGGCCAAATTTTTTTTGTTTCTTGTTTTTTGTTCTAATTAAAATGTTGCGTCCATACCTGGATTATGATCATCCTCCCTCACCAAGACATCGGCGGCGAGGCCGCGGACGAGCCCTGAGAGAGAGAAAAAAATGCCTACTTAGATATTGAAGAAAAAATAAATCGACCAATTTTGGTTTTTTCAAAATAACTTGAAAATGAAAAGTGGCAGGGCAAAATACATATTTGGAACGAGCATGAAATTCTACAAAACATTGCTAATTTAACCGTCTCCCTATCTCTAATAATAACGGAGATAGCAATGCATTCCCATCCAGTTTGGTACACATTGTATATAGTATTGACTGATACAAGACATTAAAAGAAAAAAGAAGACAAGGAAAATAATTTGATTTGGTCTATGACATAAATTTTAAGTGACTGGAGTTTCGGAAGATTTATGTCAATTTTGTAGTGAGCATTCGGTAATTTATTGCCGTTTGTTTATATGTGTAGCTGTGGGAATAACTTCTTAAGTGAATACTGTGCAAATTTTTCTATTTTTATTTCAACAACACACCACGAGGGCTTACAGCCTAAATACTATCGTACCGTGGGTGTCGACAAGGAGGAAAGAGGCAACTTGTTAATTCTGGACTTGAAGGTTTGGAGGTTCGGGGGAGAAGGAAAAACATGTGCCGGCAAGGAATTCCACAATGTAAAGTTATCGGGGCAAAAGAGAAGGCATAACAAGATGTTCTATGTCTGGTGACCTGGACAGTAAAAGGGTGCATTCGCACTGTTCCCCTGGTAGGTCGGTTGGGGGCAGCAGGTGGAGGAACTATGGAAGAAAGCTCCTCTGAGCAGTGCCTGTGCAGATATCTATAAAAGAGAGAGAGAGGACACCAACGGCACGTTGGTGGGCAAGGAATGGCAGCCTTTGGGTTAGGGTAGGGTCATCGATGAGACGTATAGCTCTCTTATAAATGGAGTCCAGGATAGCGAGTGTAGAAGCGGCAGCAGCACCCCAGATGTGGAAGCAATATTCGAGGTTTGGTCTTATTTGTGAAGTATATAAGGTATAGAGATTAGCTGGTGAAAAGTATTTGCGAGCCCGGAAGAGGAAACCTAATTTCTTAGCAGCCGCTTCTGTAATTGATGTGACATGTTGGTGCCAATTGAGATTTCGATCCACAGAGAAATGCCAACAAGTGAAAAGGACTAATTACTTTGAATAACTTGGTTGTTTATTGCGATGGGTCTAGGGCTGGTGAGTAGGTCTAGGTCTTATGATAAAGAAAGCAATATTGTGATTTGGTGGGGTTGAATTGTACAAGATTTCTACTTCCCCAGTCTAATATTTTTTGGAGATCCACGGAGACAGAACCCTACATGAGTCTGCGATCCTCATCTAATTGGGCTAAAAAGACAGACTTAGAATATTGTATATTTAAGTGGAGGGTGCTGTCGTCCGCGTAACTGTGAACTGGGTTGGGTGTGCTAGAAAGGAGGTCATTGATGTGGACAAGAAACAAAGTAGGGGCTAAAGCTGAACCTTGAGGAACTCCTGCATTAATTGGATACAGTTTGGAGGAATGGCCATCCATGACAACAGAAATGCTCCGGTTGGAAAGGAAGTTTGCTGTCCACGTACATTAGGCCATAGGCCGGTAGTTTATTAAGCAGCGCTGCGTGCCAGACCTGATCGAATGCTTTGGAGATGTCTAGAGAGACAATCTGGGATTCACCGTGTAGTTCCATAGACTTGTTCCAAGATTATATTTAAATGAGGATATTGATAGCTTACGTACATATTTGTTTTTTTATCGTATAAGGAAAAACTTGGTGATTTGTTAATTCTGCATAAGGAAAAACTCAGTAATTTGTTAATCCTAAGTAAATTGATAAACTAGATTAAAGGCGTTATTAGGATTTATGTGACGAAATGTTATCGGATCTTTTTCCGCTTTAAGTGGTTAGAAAAGATTGAGTTTAAAAAACAATAAGTACTTTCAAATAATGATTGGATGGTGAATAATCTGTTTTTAATATGTATTTTGAGATTTAATCAATATTATCGAACTCACAGAAGTCTATAATCGAATTCGGAGTTCCCTTAAGTAAGCCTAACAGCCCATTGCCGAGGTGGGTACGTAAAAGATCGCTACCCTGCTTACAAAAGGTGGAGGTTTAACATGACTAAGCACACAATCAGGAAAATAGACCAAGTAAAATAAGCAAACAAATATAATGCCTACTAAAATGATCTGCTTTTAAAGCGGCTCTATGCGGCAAATAAAAATTACAACTTCTATTTTAGATGTATAGGCCGAAAAGCTAAAATAGTTACCAGTTAAGCTGATAAAAAGTCTGGACGCATCAAGTGCGTTATGGTAGTGAATTTTCATTAAAATATTTATAATACCAAATATTTTTTGTTTAAGAAAACAGGCATCAAATTTGGTTACCAGTATAACCTATATAGTACGAACAATGTATCATATTTCATCAAAATAACTACTGTTTGAAGGAGTAGAAAAATAAAATAAACTTTAAATATTCCCGAAAAAATTGGTCCCATATTCCTGGCCAACAAAACTCTAAGCTATTTACACACCTGCATTTATTATCAATTACCAAATTTCACAATAATCTCAAAAAAAATGATTTCTCAGCAACACAAACAAATTTTTGCGAAAACTGACTAATTTTTTTCTACACAAAAAATTGCTAAAAGCATAAATAAAATTCAAATTATATGCCTAATCTGTAATTCAAATGGTAAATAAAATAATTTGTTTGCACGAAAACCCAGTAAAGCATTATTTTCGACGAATTTCGTTAAAAAAATGTTCCAGGAAAAATTCGTTGAATACTATTTCACACCAAAATTCGTAAGTAATGTTTCTTCAAAGAAAATGCATTAAATTTATTTATAAGATAATTCGCTAATAAAATAACATTTTTGTACAAGAAAATTCCCTAATAAAAATAAATTAAAGAAACAGATACTTTTTCTGTGGCTTCACAAATAAAATAAAAATTATTTTGCCTGGCGATGCTGTAAAAAATGAAACCAGTTGCAGAGAAGAAAACAAGCATTTCTGAAGTCAAAAAAAAAACATCTTCGTCTGTATTAACAATACAAATTTAACTTAAAGTCTTAAAAGTCCTTTTCCCGTCATTAGTGATTTTCTTTTCAAGAAACAGTCGCTATAAAAATTATTGGAATTACATTATCTGATCAGAGAACGTTAAAATTGAATCAAAGACAAAAAAGTCTCGACGCAGCAAGTGCGTTGTGGTAGTGAATATGTATAGAAATGATCTGGCACCAAATATTTTTTATAACTTTTTTTCCTGTAAATCTAAATTGTGGTATATAATTTCCCTTTAATGTCTTAAACTTGTGTATCAAATTTGACTACCATAGCGTTTTTATTTTTGGAGATAAAATTTTTTTCCGGAAGAAATCTCAAAATTTTCCCGGAAAATCTGGTTCGATTTTCCTGGGTAACGAACTTATCCAAATTGCCGAATTTTATCAAAATCAGCCCATTATTTTTTAAGTTATCGGTGTGATATACATATATAAATGAGAAAATTGATAGCCTACGTACATACTCGATTTTTTTATCGCATTTAATATTTTTCAATAATAAGGAAAAACTCGGTGATTTGTTAATCCTGAGTAAATTGGTAAACTAGATTAAAATCATTATAAGTGTTTATGTAAGACATGTTTTCGCATTTTTTAACCTACAAGTTGTTGGAAAAGATTAAGTTTAAAAAACAACTTTGAAATAATGGTTTAAAGGCGAATAGTCGGTTTTGAATATGTATTTTTATATATAATCACTTGGTTCGAATTCACAGAAATCTATAATTGAATGAGAACTTCTCCTAAGTAAGCCCAACACCCCATTTCCGAGATTTCTCTTTGCTTTTTTTTGTGTCACATATTGAAAATCTTTGAGAATCAAAATATTTAATAGGGATCTTCTAATGCTTTTATAATATCTGCATCATCTAGTTTTGCTGCTAATTTTGACGTTCCTGTAAGAAAAATATTCTCACTGTAAATAAATTTGAGGTCTCAATGCAGAACGTTGGGCGAGTTCACTAGGCGCCAGCAGCTGAATTGTTATGTCAAATTTGCAATTTTTTTCACGAAAATCAGAAAATATTTTTTTTACAATAACTTATTAAACATTTATTATTCATTATCAAATTTCACAATAATCTCAAAAAAATGATTTCTCAAAACACAAACAAATTTCTGCGAAAACTGACTAATTATTTTCTACATAAAAAATTACTAAAAGAATACATAAAATTCAAATTATATACCTAATCTGTAACTCAAATTGTAAATAAAATAATTTGTTTGCACAAAAACCTACTAAAGCATTATTTTCGACGAAATTCGTTAAAAAAATATTCCATCAAAAATTCGTTGAATACTTTTCCACAGCAAAATTAGTAGCTAATGTTTCTTTAAAGAAAATGCATTAAATTTATTTATAAGAAAATTCTCCATTAAAAAAAATTGGTACAAGAAAATTGGCTAATAAAAATAAATTAAAGAAATTAAAAAAAAAAATCAGAATCTGATCTAAATACAGAAATAGATACTTTTTCTGTGGCTTCACAAAGAAAAGAAAATTATTTTGCCTGGCGATGCTGTAAAAAATGAAACCGGATGCAGAGAAGAAAAAAAGCATTTCTGAAGTCACAAAAAACATCTACGTCTGTTACTGTACTATTAAAATTGAACTTAAAGTCTTAAAAGTCCTTATCCCGTCATTAGTGATTTTTTTATAAAAATCGCTATAAAAATTATTGGGATTACATAATCTAATCAGATGACGTTAAAATTGAATCAAAAAAAGTCTGGACCGAGCAAGTGCGTTGTGGTAGTCAATTTTCATAGAAATAATCTGGCACCAAATCTTTTTTATATTTTTTTTTCCTGTAACATAGAAATCTAAATTGTGGTATATAGTTTCCTTTTAATGTCGTAAGCTTGTGTAGCAAATTTGATTACCATAGCCTTTTTGAGATAAAAATTTTTTCCGAAAGACAAACCAAAATTTTCACGGAAAACCTGGTTCGATTTTCCTGGCTAACGAACTTATCCAAATTGCCAATTATCGAAATCGGCCCTTTATTTTTTTAGTTATCGGGATCTCCCCATTAGTGAATTTTTTCTAAGAAAATTCACTAAAAAGAAAAAAAATCAAAATAAGTTTAGCCACCACGGAGATTTAAACCGATGTCCCCCTACGTTATTTTGGTAACGAGTTAACCAATCAATTAACAAGCTTTATTATCTAATAAACATTTGAATACAAAAAATATATACAAGTTCAAATTGAATATTTTTCTTTACAAAGTTCCAGCTATAAAACTATTACAATGTTGTTTGGTTTAACTACTAAAGTTTTCTTATTAGGTAAGTTTCTTATTTAATAACGGTTTACACACCACGTATGTAGTTTTATGACTATTTTACAGGGAAAAAGCTACCATAAAACAAAAATGCTCGCTTTCTATTACGTTATAAGTTAAACTGTCCCATAATGGTGTTTTCATGCTAATTAGTTAACCGTCTAGGCCTCCCGACCATCGAAGCATGCAAACTAAAGTATACTAAAACGTAGATAACCCGTAATGGTCTTTGGTTATTTATTTGTAATATGTAACATCTGTTTTAGATGCAGTTTTGTAAATATTGTAATCAAATGAGAACATATGAAATATAAGTGTACCTTCTAATATACATCTCTTACAATATTTCCCATTCAGAAACCGCCTTAGTTATAGAAGCTTTATTTAAATTAATTTTTGACGTTTAAAATCTCCACTTTGACATTTACAGGAGAAAAATTATAACATTTTCAAAGTAATTTTTCTCATATTTCTTGACCTTTTTGCTCGGATAAAAAATAAACGTTATCTGTAATATTTAATAGATTTTGTTTAACACATACAATATTTTAGTATTACGTCTTCTCTTGACTTTTAATGGCACTGATATTTTTCGTGATTAAATGCCTATAACTTTTTTTTTTGTATTTTAACTTAGAGATTCATTTTGGTACATAGTTTAAACGCAACATTTTCCCAGAAAACCATGTCAGATTTTCCTGGCTAACGAACTTATCCAAGCTACTCACAAAAGGAATGTACTTACCAAAATTCATTAAAATCGCCCCATTGTTTTTGAGTTATCGGTGTGATACACACATCCACACATCCATACATATCTATATTAATATATATATATATATATATATATATATATATATATATATATATATATATATATATATATATATATATTTATTTACTTTATTTATTACACACACACCATACATTGACAAGCATATATATAGCAAGTCCATCTAAATATTTGCTAAGACACCTAAGTCTATCGACTTGTGTATGCCTTTTACATGTTTCCACCTTACACAAATTATGTCGTTCAGAGCCATATCTCTCCATCCTAATAACAAAATAATCACAGCTAGAACACCAATACTTAAACAAACAAAAAAATGCATAAAACTGGCTTTATTTCTTAAAGCTCAACACTTCTACGAGTCTTTAAACTGACCAAGCCAAAAGTAAGCCAGTATCACAAAGCAAAGTACACAGCACATCTATCGCGTGGCCCTATAATACAAAAAAGCCTGGACGCAGCAAGTGCGTTATGGTAGTGAATTTTCATAGAAATGATCTGGCACAAAATATTTTATTATAACTTTTTTTTCTTGTAACATAGAAATCTAAATTTTGGAGTATAGTTTACTTTTTATATCGTAAACCTACCTACTAAATGTGGTTATCATAGCTTTTTTTTATTTTTTGAGATATAAATTTTTTTCGAAAGAAAACTCAAAATTTTCCCGGCAAACCTCATCCGATTTTCCTGACTAACGAACTTATCCAAGCCATTTACAAAAGGAAGGTACATACCAAATTTTATCAAAATCGGCCCATGATTTTTTGAGTTATCGGTGTGATACATATACATACACACACACACACACAGGGGTCCTAGTTCGCGCTCATTTGCAAAAAATTTTTCAAAATTCAAAAGTGGGGATCTCCCCATTAGTAAATTTTTTCTACGAAAATTCACTAATATGGAACATGACTTCTCCAATTCCCATCCGTACCCAAGTACATTCAGAAGTCAACGCAAAATGTTTCTCACAGCAAAGGTATGTTTCCCCATCACACCTCACCTGCAAACCACTCACATTCCACCCCTCATTAACCAGTCATCCGTTCACTCATAGAAATAAAACAAAAAGCAAAAAATAAACAAAATAAAAGGCAAAAAAACAAATAAATAACCATTGATACTGTATACCGCCCTACATCCATGTCCTCCAATGTATGTATCCCAACACTTTTTTTTTACTCCAACAACACACTACGAGGGCTCACAGCCTAAATACTATCGTACCGTGGGTATCGACAAGGAGGAAAGAATCAACTTGTTAATTCTGGACTTGAAGGTTTGGAGGTTCGGGGAGAAGGAAAAACATGTGCCGGCAAGGAATTCCACAACTTGGAAGTCCTCGGGACAAAAGAGCGGGCATAACAAGATGTTCTTTGTCTGGTGACCTGGACAGTAAAAGGGTGCATTCGCTCTGTTCCCCTAGTAGATCTGTTGGGGGCAGCAGGTGGAGGAACTATTGAAGCAAGCTCCTCTGAGCAGTGCCCGTGGAGATATATATAATAGAGAGATAGGTCACCAACGGCACTTCGGTGGGCAAGGGATGGCAGCATTTGGGTGAGGGTAGAGTCACCGATGAGACGTATAGCTCTCTTCTGAATGGAGTCCAGGATAGCGAGTGTAGAACCGACAGCAGCACCCCCAGATGTGGGAGCAGTATTCGAGGTTTGGTCTTATTTGTGAAGTATATAAGGTATAGAGATTAGCTGGTGAAAAGTATTTGCGAGCCCAGAAGAGGAAACCTAATGCACATACACATACACATACAGACCTCTACACACAAGTACATAGAAAACCACATGCGTACCCACACATACCCAATCAACTATTAACAATCGCCAAGAATGTATCTATTCTTTGTATTAGGTAATCTTTAGCCTTTTTTTTAACTTGTAATGTATCAGTCCTTTTAATTCTCCAAGTATTAAATTATAAAACTTTGGACCGTAGTACCTCAAGGATCGCTGAGAAACATTTTTGATTCTTAATGGAACCGACAAGACATCGTTTACACGATTTCTCGTCGGATAACCGTGTGTCACTCTTGCCAGTTTTGTACTGTGTACATGCATATATTTTAGTGCTTTTAGCACAAATATTCTTCTCAGGTCCAATATTTTCACACACACACACATATATATATATATATATATATATATATATATATATATATATATATATATATATATATATATATATCTGTGTGTGTGTATAAATTGAAATTGACCCCGGATATGGGTTTTTTTGAAATTCAAAAGGCGGGATCTCCCCATAAGTGATTTTTTTTTCAGAAAATTACCTAAAAATGTGGAGAAATCAATTTGAATTGCTCTTTAATTGAAAATTTAGCAGAAAATTATTTTCTTTAATATGAAAGTTAGCTAGGCTAATGTTATGGTTATCACAAAACTTATGTTCATAGTTTGTGTAGTTGTAAAGATATAAATATGTATATAAGTCCCTTCCTCTGTGAAAATTTTTTGAATATGCTGTTTTCTAGTGAATTTTCTTTAAAAAAAATTCACTAATGAGAAGATCGCGACTTTTGAATTTAAAAAAAAATTTCTTCAAATGAGCGCTATTTAGGACCCCTGGAACCCAAATCCGAGGTCGGTTTCAGACTTTATATGTATATATATATATATATATATATATATATATATATATATATATATATATATATATATATATATATATATATATATATATATATATATATATATATATAAAATCGAAAAAAAATCTCCGGAATTGACAAAGTAAGGGCCACCAAATTTCATACGCGCGTTTACATCATTATAGGTAAGTTACCCACCAAAATTTATCTCTGTAGGTTAAAGGACAAAATAGTTACAGGCATTTAAAGAAAAATAAATTTGGATTTTCCTCAAAACGTCAAAGTCGCGATTTTAAACGTCAAAATTGGTAATATTTAGGCAATGAACCTGAAAATAATATGAGCTATGGAAGGAAAATGTCTCAAGAAGAATATTTTACAAAGCCTGAAGTCTTAGTTTCAATCGTCATTGTCCTTCATTTTACTAAAATATTCTCAGAAAATTCATTTCAAATAGACCCTTTCTCTGATACTTTGGCAGTAGTGTTGGCTATAGAGTTTATCGGTTAATGGTATATCATTTTTGTCGAATCTTCGTAAAAAATCTTTAAAGCCCAATATATCCGTTATTATGCAAGATACGGAAAAAAATTGTATACATTAATTATAGGGTGTCTTCAGCTACATCTTAAAAAAATATTTCTACAATTACAGGGTGGCCCATAAGTCGTTGATGTTTCAAATTTTCTTTTTTAGGGAATTTTGTTTAAAAAATTCACTAATATATATATATATATATATATATATATATATATATATATATATATATATATAAATATATATATATATATATATATATATATATATATATATATATATATATATATATATACCTATATAAAAATAATAGACCGATTTTGATCAAATTTAGTGAGTACCTTCCTTTTGCAAGTGGCTTGGATATGTTCGTTAGCCAGGAAAATCGGACAAGGTTTTCCCGGAAAGTTTTGTGTTTTCTTTCTAAAAAAAAAATCATATCTCCGGAAATAACTAAGTGAGGGCAACCAAATTTGGTACGCGTATTTGTATAAAGAGTGAACCATGTACCAAAATTTAGGTCTCTAAGTTTAAGGACAAAAAAGTTACGGGCAGCTAAAAAACAAATTTTGGAGTTTTCCTCAAAACGTCAAACTCGCAATTTAAAACGTCAAAAAACAAAGAACGTAAAACAAATACGGATTGTGAAAAGAAAATGATGCAAGAAGAGTGTTCTGCGAACCCTTAAGTTTCAGATTCAACCGTCATTGCCCTTAATTTTACTAAAATATTTACAGAAAATTCATTTGAAGTAGGCCCTTTCTCCGATGCTTTGGCTGTCGGTTTAGTTAAGTTGATGCTTTCGTTGTAGGTTTAGTGAAGTTTATGATTTAACGGTCTATAATTTTCAGCTAATTTTCGTAGAAAAAATTCGTTACTGCATTTTAGCATTTTTTATCGAAATATGATGCATGTTTGTAAGAAAAAAATCTGGACGCAGTAAGTGCGTTTTGGTAGCAAATTTTAATTAAATCCTTCAAATTTCAAAAACTCAATTTGCTATTAACGTAAGTTTTGTTGGTTAGGAAACCAACATTTAACTTTATTTTCGGAAAATTTTTATATGAACGCAGCAAGGGCGTTTTGTTTGCGAATTTTCATTAAATGTTTCAAATTTCAATAACTCAATTTGCTATTAACCTAAGGTTCATTGGCTAGGAGACCAGTTTTCTCGGAAACATTTAAAGTTTATTTTCGGAAAATGTTTGTACATTTTCAAATAATTATTTTGATAAAATATGGTACATTCTTCCTACTATATAGGTTATACCGGTAACCGAATTGATACCTGCTCGCATTAGAGCGATATATTTGTAATTAAAAACATTTTTATGAAAATTTACTTCCATAACGCACTTGCTGCGTCCAGAGTGTTTTTTCTGGGATGCTAAGAGGTAAACCCATCTAGTAGAATGACATACCGCTGAAGGTGGCATTAGAAGGGCTATCGAAAAATAAAATAATATACAAGGTTTATTGTTGCCGTTATATTTTGTTTTGCATACATCCTTGTTTGCATATTTACTCTATTCACTAATGACACACAAGCGCCATGTGTGGCCGGATCAAGTCTGATCAATGATTATCTAAATTACCATAAACATCTCCACCAGAAGTATCTAACAACTTTTATCTTTATGTACAAACAAGCAATTAGAAATTATCAATGTACCCAAGCAATACACGAAACTAATTATGATTAGCTGTTTTTATTATATCTTTTATTTCATTATCGGATGATGGTAATTTTAGTAAATAATAAACCAGTGTAACATAAATGAACCAGTGGAAACGGGAAGAACCTTGCAATTTATCTGTAACAGCTATTCTGTGTGCATCATTTTTAAAGATTTATGATTCAATGACTTAATTATAATATTACTTACTTTCTGGTCCTCGACTAAGGTAGCGACTCTTCCTGGCTGAAACAGAAAAGGCTCGTTTAGACTTAAGAGCGAAACTGTTATCTCTATATTTATAGTATTTTCTTAAAGTTATAATTTAAATCACAATGCTGGAAATATGGAACAGTATATCTTATCAACAGGTCATCATTCAATTATCTAAATATTCAAACTGTACATTCGTTGGTATTTAACGCACATGCATGCACTGCTTAAAGAAACAAAAATTGCTAATTGATAACTAAAAATTTAAGACGCAATTTTCTTAAAAAAAATTCACTAACGAGGAGATCCCGACTTTTGAATTTAGAAAAAAATTCTTCAAATGAGCGCGAACTAGGCCCCTAGAACCCATATCCAGGGTCAGTTTCAATTACATATATATATATATATATATATATATATATATATATATATATATATATATATATATTATATATATATATATATATATATATATATATATATATATATATATATATATATATATATATATATATAAAGGGTGAACAATTTACCAAAATTTAGGTCTGTAAGTTTAAAGACAAAAAAGTTAGAGGCAGATAAAGAAAAAAATTGGGGTTTTCTTCAAAACGTAAAAAGTCGCGATTTGAAACGTCAAAATTGGCAACATTTAGGCAAAGAACCTGAAAGAAATACGGATTATGTAAAGAATGTTCCGCAAACCCTTAAGTTTCAGCTTAAACTATCATTGTCCTTCATTTTAATAAAATATTTCCAGAAAATTAATTTCAAATAGACACTTTCTCTGATGCTTTGGAAGTAGTTAAATTTATGGTTTAAATGTCTATAATTTTTAGCAAATTTTCATAGAAAAAATTCGTTAATGAGGAGACCGCGGCTTTTGAATTCTAAAAAGATTTCTTCAAATGAGCGCAAACTAGCCCCCCTAGAATCCATGTCCGGGTTTACTTCCTGTTTACATATATACAGTGTGACGCATTTCCACGGTAAAGCTCAATATAATTGTTATTATGCAAGATACAAGGAAAAATTGTATACGTTACTTATAGGATGTTTTGAGCTGCATCTTATAAAATTATTTTGACAACCACAGGTGGCCCATAAGTGGTTTGTGATACCTACTTTTTTTTGAACATTCGTTATTGCATTTTTGCATTTTTCATCGAAATATGGTGCATGTTTGTAAAACAAATCGAGACGCAGTAAGTGCGTTTTAGTAGCGAATTTTCATTAAACGCTTCAAAATTCAATAACGCAATTTGCTATTAACCTAAGGTTTTTTTCACAATGGCATGAGCCTGAACTACGACCCCATAGAACCCATATCTGAAGTCAGTTTAAATTTATATATAATTTATGTAAAAAAGCGTAGACTTTTCTATGAAAATTCGCTACCATAACGCACTTGCGCATCCACTCTTTTTTAGTTGCTACACTTAAATATCAAAAAAAAATCTGGACGCAGCAAGTGCGTTATGGTAGTGAATTTTTATTAAATGCTTCAAATTTGAATAACTCAATTTTGTATAAACTTAGAAAGTTTAGTTTTGGTATGTGGTAAGGTCTTTCCTAGGGCAAGATATCCACCAAATTTCATTGAAATATCTTTATAATTTTCGGAGAAAAAAAATTTTTTCGAAAGAAAATTTCAAATTTGAATAACTCAATTTTCTATAAACTTAGAAAGTCGAATTTTGGTACGTAGTAAGGTCTCTCTCAAGGCAACATATAAAGTAAATTTCATTAAAGCTGCTTTCTTATTTTCGGAGAAAAAAATTTTGCTTGAAAGAAAACTCTAAATTTTTCCGGAAAACCTCGTCCGATTTTCCTGACTAACGAACTCATCCAAGCCATTAATAAAATAAAGGAACCGAGTTTCATTCAAATCGGTTAATTGTTTTGTGAGTTATCAGACGGATACATATATATATATATATATATATATATATATATATATATATATATATATATATATATATATATATATATATATATATAAATTTTTTTAAATAAAAATTCACTAAAATTCGGGAAGCAGCAAGTATGGTAGAAGTATGGTAGCGAATTTTCATTAAATGCTTTAAATTTACATAACTCAATTTTTTATAAACTTAGGAAGTTGAATTTTGATGTGTAGTAAGGTATTTACGAGGGCAACATACCAACCAAATTTCATCAAAATAACTTTGTTAGTTTTGGAGATACAAATTTCTTTTCGGAAAAAATCATTTTTTTTTTATAGAAAAACTGGTCCGATAGGACTGGCTAACGAATTCATCCAGGCCATTAGTAAAAAAAGATTCTTGCTGAGTTTCATCAAAATCGGTTAATAACTTTTTGAGTTATCGTGTAGACACACACAACACACACACAGATATATATATATATATATATATATATATATATATATATATATATATATATATATATATATATATATATATATATATATATATATATTCAAACGACCTTGGTTTCGGGTTCTAGGGGCCCAAATTCGCGCTCATTTGAAAAAATGTTTGCAAAGTCTCTGCGTCGATACCTCTCTATTAGCGATTTTTTTTAATACCAATTCGCTAAAAATTTTGCAACACCCAACATTATTATTTGACTTTTTACTCTTTATCAACAACATTCCGAATATACAGTTAACGTAATTGGTATATTACGAAATTTACAGTAAAAATGTAATAAAACATCCTAAAACGATAACAGTTTATTTTGTTTCGTGGTGGTATAATAATTGAAAAATTGCGTTCTTGGAGTATTAAATTATCGCACTGAATCAGACATTAAGCTGGCTGTTATTACTAATATTATTTTAGACGTCATTCATGAGCTACTTCCACGTGAATACTATTTTCTGCTAACTGTAAATTCATAGAACCTATTATTATTATTAGCAGCAACTGACTTGTTACTTCATTTTCGTTAAGTAAGTAGTTTTAAGTTTCTAGACAACAGATAAAAAATGAAGTATAAACTAGGTATTTACTTTCGTAAGCCTCTAACTGTCGCGACTGCCTGACATTTTTAATTACCTTTTGATTGATAAAGCATGTATTGCTCAGCATATTTATGATAATAATCATCATGTAGATAAAGAAAATCTCAAGTTAATCAAAAATGTCAGCCAGTCGCGACAGTTAAGATGCCTACGAAAGTATATACAAGGTGGCCCACGGAAACTACCAGGAAAAGATATTGCGAAAAAACCTGAAACACGTCAAGTTTGCTTGTGAGGGGGGGGGGGACAACTTTTCACAAGTATAGCCCAAACTTTACCCTCCTTGGGGGTGTCATCCCTCAATTTTTTTTTTCAAATGGGAATAGGGGTCGTCTCACATTGCTTTTTTATTTTTGAAATTGGGTCTATTCCTTTAAAAGATATGGATTTTTGAACTATCACTAATGCATTTCCCGAGAGATTCTTAATGCTTGAGTTGGGCCTCACCAGCCTCCATTACAAGATAAAAATGTTGTTAAAGGTTTGCGTGGGTAAGAAAAAGATATTTAGATTAAGGTGCTGAAAAAAAAAGAACCCTCAGCAAAATATGTCTTGTGATAACGCATTTTTGATAGAAACTTTTATTTGATTAAAGTTTAATTCGTTGGTATGTTGGCTTGTTGGTTTAATATTATGATTGGTCCTATTTATTTTCAACATTTACTTCAATACTATGCTAAGTTTTTAAGTGAAACGATTTAGTTTTTTAATTTCTCGGGAGATTCATTAGTGATATTTCAAAATTCCATTTATCCTAAACGAATAGACCGAATTTCAAAAATAAGCAACGTATAGGGAATCAAAAGCTCTTTTTAAAGAGCTATCACAAGACCCCTATTTCCTTTGAAAAAATTTGAGGGATGATGACACCCATGCTTAGCATGGTAAAGTTTGGGCTATACTTTTTGCGTCAAAAGTAATAGACATATATATATATATATATATATATATATATATATATATATATATATATATATATATATATATATATATATATATCTTTAGAAATTTGAACAAAAATGTTTTGATGAATAGAGTAGGTCCGCGTTTGTGTAGTCCATTGTTAATAATCAGTGTGTCCTTCTTAGAAGGAATATATGATAACGACATACAGTTTTACAGAAGCAGGTATGCAATTTTAATTACAGGGATTTAAGACTCCACTGTCTATATACCTTCGTAAACAACGCTGTCCGCAACTGCTTGGCAAGTAACATAAATAGTGGGGTTAAGGAGTCGCGGGCCAAAGGACTCCAGGGGGCAAGCTGAGGAAGTGGAAATAACAACATAAACTCCCGATGAAGCTTTCCCCAAGACCGTCATGCGCGGTAAAAATCCGCATCCTGCACGAGGTGACCCTGCTAATAACTAAACATGACGGATCTAGACAAGGAGGTCGAACTAAACTCCCCCAATCTACGGTGTCACGTGACCCGTGCCTATGGATGGATGGCACCAGGGCGATGGTGTCGTGAACGGAACCTCTGGAGTACCAGGCAACCCTCCAGAGTAACCCGCCTTGCACCACACAGGGGGTTCTGATGGTGTGGACAGTATTTCCCCCATTCTCGTGGGAACAACATGAAGATTATAAATACATATAAAACCAAAACCAATGAGGCTCGAGGAGTGGCTCCGGCTACAGACTTGAGCCTTGAGTCTATCCCGGAAACGGAGACGAGCCAGGGTGCGGCAGCGGACTCTGGAGGTCCCACGACCGGCGTAGACACGGGGGATCAGGGGGTAGCTTCGGCCAGAGACCTGTCCCCGACACCCAAGCTGGAGGCTGGGTCCCACCGGAGGGCGGCGAGCTCCGCGGACTCCGGGGGCCCCTCCACCAGTGAGGACTCTACTGTTAGAGTAGAGGGACTGCCCCGGCAGTCCAAGCGTCTTTCCGGGGCGCAAAGAAAGAAGCTCCGGAGGGCGCAAAAAATGGCGGCCGGGACCTGGACGGTCGAGAAACCTGTAAAGGCGCAAGAGGGGAGTGCGGGTCAGAAGAGGACGCGCTCGAACTCTAGCACGCCCACTACAGACAGACGTTCCAAAAGGGCCAGGGTGCCTGTAAAGGCGCAAGAGGAGAGTGCGAGTCGGAAGACGCCGCGCTCTGGCTCTAGCACGCCTACTACAGACAGACCTCCCAAAGGAACTAAGGCCGGAACACCGGCGCAGACTGGCTCTTACAGGGAGGCTGCGGAGGGCCTCGGGATGGCAGTGATTGACAGACGCCATCCTGAGGTCACGCTAGACCAGGGGAAGGCGGACCTGATCCAGGCTGCGGTGGTAGCTGCAGTGGACTCTCTTCAGGAAGGGGAGAGCCCGCCTCAGTTCCACCGGACGCGCCTGACGGGGGGCATCCTCTGGATAACCTGTGCCGGCCCGCAGTCGCGGGACTGGCTGCGGAAAACGATCGGGGGCCTCGGTCAGATTTGGGAGGGGGCGGACTTGACAGCCGTCGAGCCCAAGGAACTCCCAAAGAGACGCAAGGTCCTCGTACGGATCCCTGACACCGTCCCGCAGGAGACGGTGATCAGCAGACTTAAGATCCAGAACCCTGAACTGGGGACGCAACACTGGTCGGTTCTAAGCAGGAAGGCAGAGGAGAAAGGACAGACGCTCGCCTTCTCGATCGACCCGACATCTTACAGAGCCCTTGAAGGAACCTCCTTCAAGGCATTCTGGGGCATGGGAAGGGTTAGCTTCCGCCCACTGGGGAAGCAATTAAGGGTTAATGGGACTTAGGTTCCTTCAGGTCAACCTCCAACACAGTAGGGCAGCCACGGCCGGACTACTAATGGCTCTGAGGAACACGGATGTGGCCCTCATCCAGGAACCGTACTCCTACAAAGGAGAGATCAAGGGACTCGGCGGAGCTAATGGAAAGCTCATCTACAGCAGGTCCAGCGAGAATCCGAGGGCCTGCATTTTTGTCAGGGAAGGGATAGAGTTTCTCCCTCTAATGAATTTCTGTTCCAGGGACCTGGCAACGATCAAAATCCGATGTGGAGGAGCGGATGGGCTGAGGGACATTACTGTCGCGTCAGCCTATCTGCCAGGGGACAGCACGGACCCTCCTCCACCCAACGAATTGGAGCAGCTGATGGTGGGTAGCAGAGCAGGTGGATGGCAGACCATCATCGGCATGGATGCGAATGCGCACCATGAGTTGTGGGGTAGCTCGGACACAAACTCTAGGGGTGAGGCACTTTTACAATTCTTTATGAAATTTAATTTAGACATATTGAATAGAGGTAATAAACCGACATTCGTCACAACACGGCGTGAGGAAGTTTTAGACCTAACAGTTTCCACCCAGTTTCTGGGTGACTTTGTTAAAAGCTGGGCTGTGTCTGGGGAAGTGAGTAGCTCAGACCACAGATACATCCGGTTTGAAATCGCCAAAGTCGAAAGAGAAACGGTATGGTACCGGGACCCCCGCAAGGCGGACTGGGAAGCCTACAGGGCAGACCTAGCTGTGGAACTGCGGGGGGTTGAGAGGGCCATAAGGGATTCAATAGACCTCGAGATTGCAGCAGTCCAATTGCGAGACGCAATTACCTCGGCCTATAACGCCAACTGCCCCCTGAAAATGAGGGTGTCCACCAGGAACGTCCCATGGTGGAACGAGGACCTCAGGCAAAGGAGGACGCAGGTTCGTAAGCTGTTTAACGCGGCCAAAAGGTCGGGAGCATGGGATGAATATAGACAGGCCCTATCGACCTATAACAAAAGACTGAGGGACGCCAAGAAGGAGTCGTGGAGGAGGCACTGCGAAGAAGTGGAAAACACGTCCGAGAGTGCTCGACTACACAAGATCCTGTCTAAGGGCCCTCAGACTAACATAGGCTCCCTTAGAACACCCACGGGAGGCTTTACAAGCTCGGGGGAGGAAACTATGGAAATTTTACTCCAGACGCACTTCCCCGGCTGTAACATAATAAACCAATCACCTCCGGACTGGGAACACTCAGAAATAGAGGCGCCTTATAGGCGGGCATCTAGAGTAGACTGGACAGTCGCTAAAGAGGTGGTTACCTGGAGCAAAATCAGATGGGCCATTAACAGCTTTAAGCCATACAAATCGCCGGGATTTGATGGAATAATGCCCATCATGCTCCAACAGGGGATAGATATACTGGCGCCGGTGCTTACCCTCATTATGAGGGCCAGCCTGGCTCTGGGGTACATTCCGAGGGCATGGAGACTGGCCAGGGTTGTATTTATTCCTAAACCTGGGCGTCCAACAGACCAGGCAAAGTCCCTGAGGCCAATAAGTCTCATGTCCTTCTTGCTGAAAACAGTGGAAAAACTGCTCGACCGGCACATTAGGGGCGGTGTACTGGAAGCATATCCTCTACACTGCGGACAATATGCATACAGAGCAGGATTCTCAACAGAAACAGCACTGCACCAACTGGTGCTGAAACTGGAGAATACGCTGGAGAACAAGGAGGTGGCGCTGGGGGCCTTCCTAGACATAGAGGGGGCCTTTAGCAACACCTCGTTCGGATCGGTTCTGGCAGCTGCCCGGGAGCGTGGAATAGAGGAGACCTGCTGCAGGTGGATCGGTTCCATGCTCAGGGACAGGGCGGTGTTCACCTCACTCGCGGGAGGGACTCTGCTGGCGGGGGTCGCGGCGGGGTGTCCGCAGGGGAGCGTTCTGTCTCCCTTGCTCTGGTGTCTAGTCGTGGACGGCCTGCTGGGGAGGCTCTCGGGAGGGGGGTATGAGGTACAGGGCTATGCGGACGACATTGTCATCATAGTCCGAGGAAAGGTCACACAGGCAGTGTGGGAGCGTATGCAGACTGCACTGAAAGTGGTGGAAGGGTGGACGGTTGATCAAGGGCTCGGGGTGAGCCCCGAGAAAGCAACCGTCGTGCCGTTTACGAGGAGAAGGAAGTGTGAAAGCCACAGAACTCTCACTCTATACGGTAGGAGCGTTCCAATGGCCAGGGAGGTAAAATATCTTGGGGTCGTATTGGACTCTAAGCTAACCTGGAATGGTCACATTGGAAAAATACTGCGTAAGGCAGTCATGACCTTAGCCGTCACTAGGCGGCTATATGGAAAAACGTGGGGACTAAGACCTAGTATGGCCCACTGGCTGTACACAAGGGTGGTCAGACCATCGTTAACATATGCGGCACTGGTCTGGTGGCCTAAGGTGACACAATCCAGTGCCAAACAAAAACTAGGCAAGATCCAAAGGATGGCTTGCCTAGGCATCACAGGGGCCATGTCTTCAACCCCAACAGCCGCCATGGAGGTGTTGCTGGATCTACCCCCCCTACACTTCGTTATTATGGGAGAGGCCAGGCTAGGACTATACAGACTAGCCTGCAATGGTAGACTGAAGATCAACCCAGGCTTCAGGGGCCACTGCAAAATTCAGGAGATCGTGAAGGAACCCATGCTTGAAATGAGGTCAGACTTCGCGAGCCCGCGAATGTGCAGGGAAAACAACTTCACAGTGGAAATCCCTGATCGCGGGGCATGGCGGGAGGAGACACCGGGCATACCACGGGACGCGCTCGTCTGGTTCACGGACGGATCTGGCGGGGAGCGTGGGACGGGGGCAGGTGTTTACTCGGAAGGACCGAGGGTAAGTCACAGTATTTCCCTCGGAGCCCATGCAACGGTGTTTCAGGCCGAGATGTACGCCATCCTGCACTGTGTGCGGGAGAACAAGAGGAGGGGCTACACCAACAAGCGGATCCTCATAGCCACAGACAGCCAGGCAGCCCTTAAGGCACTAAGTAGCCCACGGGTAAATTCCTGGCTGGTGAGCGAGTGCCGAGACGAGACGAGCGACCTGGCTGGGCAGAATGAGGTGACCCTCATCTGGGTGCCGGGTCACTCGGGGGTCAAAGGCAATGAAGAAGCTGACAGTCTCGCAAAGAGGGGGTCAGCAGAACCATTTATGGGACCAGAACCGGCTCTGGGCGTGTCAAAGAGCACTGCCAGGGGAGCCATTAAGTCCTGGGTCAGAAACCAACACAAGGTGTACTGGGCGGACTGTCCAGGGCTCAGACATGGGAAGTCAATAATTGACGGACCCAGTTCAAAGAGAGCTGTGGAGCTGCTAAACCTTAGCAGAGGACAGCTCAGAAACACAACAGGTCTCTTGACGGGACACATGGCCGTCAAGAAACACCTACATAAAATGGGGCGGTTCGAAGGGGACCTCGCATGCAGACTCTGCGGCGAGGGGGAGGAATCAGCCCAGCACATCTTGTGCGAGTGTATAGCTCTGGACCGGAAAAGACAACTGATCTACGGTCACTCTAGACCGGAGACAGAGCAATATAAAACTTCACCCTACCAATCGCTGTGCAGACTAGTTCAAGGCACAGTGATTTTGGAATGGGTGGAGTAAGACTAGGGGTATGCACAATCAACCAAGGGTTGCGGTGCTATCGGGGCGGCAAGGCCGCGGACGAGCCCTGAGGGAACAAAAAAAAAACATAAATAGTAGTTCTAGTTTTTCTTCGCTTAGTTTATTTATCCCTCTGATGACGCCCACTTTGTTAGCGAAACGATCGTCAGGTCTAAAAACTGTATTGTGATGAATTGGGTTCTCCAATTGCTACTTAGCAACAAGGCAAGGTAAAAGAGTATGGGATGCAGAAGTACAAAAAAAAAGAAATACGGACGCAGCAGTGCGTTATGGTAGTGAACTTTCAAAAAAATATATATATATCTTTTCTGTTAACCTAGAAACTTCAATTTTGGTACATAATAAAACATCTATAAATGCACCATATATACCTACCCAATTTCATACAAATAACTTTATTACGCAGGTCAATATTAGTTTATTTAGACCCGGCCGAGGACTAAAGCACTTAAAATACGAAAACTCACTAATAAGAGAAGAAAGGGGTGCTCACATGTTTATTGCTTTTGTAGACCTGGCAAAAGCCGTCGATGTGGATTGGAAAATATAGTTTCATATAAGGAAGAGAGCTGGATTGGGTTGGCAAAAATCAAAGTACCATAATAGATATATAGTCCAATAGCAAAGTTCGTGAGGCTTGTCGGTACCAGTCATCCAATATACCTTCTGGATAATAAAAACATCGCTAGCTGGACCGATAAACTCGCAAATTACTAACCCACTGTATATCAACAGAAAAGAGGAATGCCCGGCATTGAAATCAGCCACACCATAACCACGAGTGCAATTAACAATTACCTTAAACTGAAACAAAGCGAAAATACTTTGACATGGTGTCCACACATCAACAAAACAAGCAAAAAAGCAAAACCCCAGAACTGATCCAACAGGAAATAATTAAAAACACCAACGTAGATGATCCTGAAACAAAGAAAATGAAAACAATCACAGCGAATGAAGAAAGAACAGATGGAAAGATTGAGAGAGAAAGCAATTCACGGACAGATACTGAAGGGAGAGGAGAAGGAAACCATCAACAGCAACCAGATCTGGAAATAACTCACTCAGGCTCACTTGAAACCAGAGACAGAGGCGCTTGTTACAGCATACCAAGAACAAGCGATAGTAGCGAACTACATGGTGGCTAAGATCATTCAATCTGGTGGAGACCCCGAATGCAGACCCTGGTGGAGACCCCGAATGCAGACCCTGCCGGACACACAGTGAGACAATCCATTATGTGGTGTCATGTTGTCCCATCCCCGCTAAGAAGGCATATTTAGACCGACACAACTTTGTATTAGCACAAATACACTGGAACATCTATAAATAATACGACATAGAAGTGAATGAGAAGTGGTACCAACATGTTTCAGACCCTGTCACCGACATCACCATCATATGGGACACACAAGTACATACAAACAGAGGGCAATCACAGCAAACAAACTGGACACCATATTAAAAGACAAGAAACAAAAAATGCCTATTGATTGATGTACCAATTCTATCAGACTACAATTGAACACAGAAAGAGGCCGAGAAACATGTAAAGTACAAAGACCAAGATCGTACCAATTGTAATTGGGCAACAGGCCTCATATCTAACGCTACCAGTGAAGCAATTAACGAAGTCCCTGGGAAGGACAACCTCGTCAGTATGCAGAGGGTAGTTGTGCTGAGTATTGCGCACATAGTATGCAAAGTATTATGGCACACCACAACAAACAACCTACTTCAGGTGTACGGTGTACACCCGGTATTTCTCACAACCGTAACCATAGCAACCTATGTGAAAATCAAGAAACAATGATAAAATATAACTTGAGAGAAGTCATGTCAGTTAAAGCAGCAATTTCTCTTACACACAATTGACGTTTAACGCATATATAAACAAATAGGTTATCTGCGGTTTCTGATTAGCTTCAGATCTGAAATTTCATCTCAGTAGACAATGAAAAGTATTTCATTGACTTTATTGCTAAATATATCTTGAACAATCTTAGAAAAGAAATGTTATCCTTTAATAGATAATTAAGTTAGAACTGAGCTAACTAAGATCATATTAGGGATAAATTTAGGTTGTTTTACTTCTTTATTTGGATTTTGTATTTGCTTATCGGTTTAACTGCAACCACGGTACATCAGTCCGGCGGATTGGACGAGACATTGGTATATCAAAATCAACGGCACACTTTATTTTACGAAAACAAAAATTACGTCCTTACAAGTGAAGAATTTGTCAAGGACTCAGACCAGTACTTAAGTTTAAAAGCTATGTACAGGTCCATAATAGGAATGTTCTTGATTAAGTTCGAAAGAAAAATGGTACTAAACCACAAAGTGGGACACATCGCTGAATTTGGAATAAAAAGGGCTTTCAAAATATCAGAAATTGAGAGTTGTAAGGTGTGTCTCGGAACCGAAGGGTACTGGGTTCGATGTCAGGGTTCTCCTGTCACGTTTTCAGTACATATTGTACAGTTAACATCAACCGAGATTGTGGCATTGTATTTGAGCAAGTTGAATGTCTTGCACGTTCCGCTCTTCGCAAGGGGCGTAAAGCCGTCGGTCCCGTGTCCATGCGATGTTGGGCACGTTAAAGATCGCTGCCCTCCTTACAGAAAGGCAGGGGTTCGGCAAAATTTTGAGGATAGTGAGGTGAAGCTGCTTTCTGGCGTCGGTGATTGGCTATAGTCGCGGAAATAGACCGACGTTAAAAAAATGAAAAAATTACACCTACACTTAGTGTCGTCAGAAAACAAGACACGTTTACAAAATCCTAAAATCTCCTGCGTTTAGATATTAAAAAACATGTGTTTCATTTATTATAAGAACCATGCCCAAATAAATTAAAAATATCTATATTCAAAACTTATCTAATGCCAACCTATTGTCTAATAACATAGTAAAGTACTGGAAATCTTTTATGGGGTTTTTGTTTTCCGCAAATTTTGAGTAAATTAATTTCCTGTCAAAAAACAACTTTTATTGTAGCTAAAATAAAGCTGACATTTTAAATGTTTAAAAAGTCCGGATGCAGTAAGTGCGTTATGGTAAGGAATTTTCTTTTTTTTTAATTCTCATTGATTCAATTTTCCAAAAACCGATAAATTTTCATCTTGATATATAGTAGGTACTGTCTTTATAAAGATATGAAGATTACATATATATATATATATATATATATATATATATATATATATATATATATATATATATATATATACTTTTGGACTTGCAAAATTTCTATAAATGAGTGCATGCCTAGAACCCATATTCAGGGCGCGTTAGTTATAGTTTATATATATATATATATATATATATATATATATATATATATATATATATATATATATATATATATATATATATATATAACTATAACTAACGCGCCCTGAATATGGGTTCTAGACATGCACTCATTTATAGAAATTTTGCAAGTCCAAAAGTTGTGCACTGTCTGTGAGTTATTTTTGTAATGAACATTCACTAAAAGATGTGGATTAGATTTTTTATTTTCGTTTTTTTTTGTTTTATTAATAGCCGTTTTCTTAAATGCATCCCAAGGTTCTCTAACAAAACATTTTATAAATATTTATTTAGTAATGAATTGGAAACTTTTAATGTGCCACCTTTTAGAAAGAAAGCATAAAAAGCACAATTTAATTCTGTTACAAAGTAAAACTGCTGGGAAACCAAGACCTTCACCAAACATTTAAAAATGATTATACTTAGGTATGTATAAGAATAAATTAACTTAATAGGTAGGTATGATAAAAATGCACCTATACATGTATTCAGGTTTTGTTGTTTGTTTCAAGAAAATGCAAAAACTGAGTTAAGTGACCTAAAAAACATGACCTTTTGGTAAAAATATGATAGGTATATTTCCCGTCAAAATTCCTAACACAAATTCAAACAAGGTTAAGTATAGAAACGATAATTAGCAATCAAGTAAATTTAGCTGCAAGTCAAAAGAAACAACAATATTATTATAAAAATTAATACCTTGTCTTCTGTACCTCGATGACTAACATTCCCTTGCCAAAATCTTCGGTGATAACCTAAAATATATCCAGTGACAGCTTTATTAAATTCAAAATCCGGTTTCCAGCATAACGATCCATATCCAAAAACCCACAAAGCTTTGGCTTCATTTTGAAAGACTTCATCTTCCAAAACAGCAAAACTGTCATTATTTAAGGGCTCCATTTCAGCTGATGCAATGCTTCTGTTTATCTCAATAGATTGTCTTGATCTGAATTGAATCGTGTTTCTCAAGGGACTGATGTGCTTACAAATTTGATTCGAAGTGTTCGATGACTCTTAACTCAAATAACGGGAGCGCGTAAGTTGTTTGAAATGTGGAGATAAAATAAATAATATCGGTGCACTTGCATTGTTAAATTTCGGCTACGACATTGCGGTTAGGGGAATCATCGCGGTACGGCGTTTTACGAGACGAAAGAGGTTACAGAATGAGAACTGAACAGTGAACGACTGAACGTAATAACGTGACAGAGTTTGACAGTGACAGTAGGGGAACGGTGCGGAGAGAGCGGTATACACATTACAAATGTCTAGAAACATGCTTTCCATTTGCGCATGCGATTTCATTCACCTCCTACACTCAATGTTTTAGTTTTAAGAGATTAACATTTTTACTTGAAGAAGTGGACTGATTGTAACCATCAATAAATAAATATACAGTCTGGACCGGCCAAATGGAATAAATTCAGTATCTCAATTATTGGGCATATCTATAAAAACTCGGGACGCAGCAAGTGCGTTATGGTAGTGAATTTTCATAGAAATGATCTGGCACAAAATATTTTATTATAACTTTTTTTTCTTGTAACATGGAAATCTAAATTTTGGTGTATAGTTTACTTTTTATATCGTAAACCTACCTACCAAATTTGGTTATCATAGTTTTTTTATTTTTTAAGATAAAATTTTTTTTGAAATGAAAACTCAAAATTTTTTCGGAAAACCTCGTCCGATTTTTCTGATTAACGAACTTGTCAAAGCCAATTACAAAAGAAAGGTACATGCCAAATTATATTAAAATCTGCCCATTATTCTTTGAGATAAAATTTTTTTTCAAATGAAAAGTAAAAATTTTCCCGGAAAACCTTGTCCGATTTTCCTGACTAACAAACTTGTCAAAGCCATTTACAAAGGGAAGGTACATGCCAAATTTTATTAATATCGGCTTATTACTTTTTGAGAAAAGAATTTTTTTCGAATGAAAACTCAAAATTTTCCCGGAAAACCTTATCCGATTTTCCTGACTAACGAACTTGTCAAAGCCATTTACAAAAGGAAGGTACATGCCAAATTTTATTAAAATCGGCTTATTACTTTTTGAAATAAGAATTTTTTTCGAATGAAAACTCAAAATTTTCCCGGAAAACCTCATCCGATTTTCCTGACTAACGAACTTATCCAAGCCATTTACAAAAGGAAGGTACGTGCCAAATTTTATCAAAATCGGCCTATTATTTTTTGAGTTATCGGTGTGATACATATATATATATATAAATATATATATATATATATATATATATATATATATATATATATATATATATATATATATATATATATAAATATATATATATATATAAACATATAAAAATTGAAACTGACCCCGGATATGGGTTCTAGGGGTCCTAGATCGCGCTCATTTGTAAAAAAATTTTCAAAATTCAAAAGTCGGGATCTCCCCATTAGTGAATTTTTTCTACGAAAATTCACTAAAAATCCAGAAACACGTCAATTTTAGATTAAAAAATGACATCCTGCAACGTGTCACCCCTACATTCAACCCCATTCGAATGACAGTTGCAGTTGCAACCCAAAAATTTTTAAATGGGAAGTAGGAGCTTGTGATACCTCATATGAAAGATTTCTTCATTCTCTATTCAAAAATAATATGGTTTTAAAATTCATTGCAAAAATTAACAGTAAACAAAAGAAATTCATCTGATTGAGAAATTTCGTCACCACACACTAAACAATTAATAACTAATCCCGTTTCATTCATGCGATAACGAGAAACCAAGCAAAAACAATTTCAGTGTCCCTTTTGCACGGAATCAATTAAAAGGAAGACACAAAAGGTTATCAACATTCTTCATAGTTGTTAGTTTTGTTTAAAACGTCTTAGCAGCTTACTGTCTGATATTGTAACCGCATGATTAATTGTCGGCTGTTAACTGCAATTCAGAAACATGGTATAATATTTCTTCCCTCTCAACTCTTCTAACATACTTTTGTTTCGTCTTTCAATCGGTATACCTGATCTTGATTATTTTTCCCCATGTCCAGATTTCAACATTCTCTTCATAGCCCACTTTTACTCATAGTCCACCTTTCCGCTCCATACATTATAACAATTTATACGTATGACTTGATGGTCCTCTTGCGGTGTTCCAATAAGTTATTAAATGTTTATTAGTGAGAAGATGAGTATGTTATCTATTGAATGCTGACTTTTCCAGCGTGATGATTCTTCGCAGTTGTTTGCTACATTTATCTTCATCTGTAATAATACTTCCAAGGTACGTGAACATTTCTATACTTGTTCAAATTGTTGGCTGTTGAGTTTTATAACCATTTTTGGAGTCATATCATTACTTACTTTCATTACTTTTGTTTTCGCCATATTGATTTTTAGTTTCACGTCATATTCAATAATTGAACACCTTTTGCAACTGAATCGGTGACAATAAATGAAACCAAGTCAAAAAATCAAGATGTTGAGAAATTACCAAAACGAACTGTAGCCTTATTAACAATTTTAACAGGAATTTCTTTGCACTGTTATGACATATAAAAAATAGGTTATAGCTTACAATTAACTCTTTGACTGTGACCATATAAAAACAACACCATAGTAGATAAACTCCGCACCGCGGAGTCTTAGCGTTGTGCAAGAGGAGCCTACACACATATGCAGGCAAAGGAGACCGCCCAAAGCTCACCAGAAACCGACTATTCCATATTCGAGTAAAAAATCGACTATCTGAATACAAGACTCGAACCCGCGACATCATAGTTGAACTTTACGGGTTACCCTCCCGGCCGACACAGCTACTTGGCCTGTTTATAAACTTTGCATATTAAAAAATGGCTGAGTAAGTTTATTTTATGGTTAATCAATATTTTATAAAAGAACACGGTAAATTTAAATTTGAGACACATGTAATAATCGACAAAAGACATTTTTTTAACATCACATAGTTTTCTTTAAAGGTAGTGGTAGGTCATGTGCGGTAGTTCTTATACAATTCACGGCTTGCTCCGTTTTACTCCGGCATATACGTCATTATGTCGCTCACGGCATATACTTTATGCTGGTTGATGGGTACTTTTCCTTCAGCGCATGCAAGAGTAACAAATCAAAAATATTTGATGCTTGAGGTCTTGGTCTTGGCTAGTTTACGTTGACAGTATGAGTTTGAAAACCTCCACTATAAACACTGATATCTGTAAGATGCTCGAAGCTGTAAGATGTCCGTAGCCCCTCTGCTGTACAATATATTTGTTGTAGACATTCCGACAGCGCCCCTAAACGTGACATACGCACTGTACGCAGACGACACTACCACCCTCAGCAGCTCCACTCAGCCGAGGATAATAACCGAACGACTTCAGACCATCGTAGGCGAGCTGCAATCATGGTATAGGAAATCCCTTCTAGCCATAAACCCCGATAAATGTTCAGCAGTCCTATTTTCCAAGAGGAGACACACACCTCACGAACACGTATCATTAGACAACCGTCTAATTCCCTGGCAAGATTCCGCCAAATACCTCTGGGTTTTCCTCGACAAACACTTAACATGGCGCCCCCATGTCGATCACTCGCGACAAAAAGCCTCGATGTTTATCTCGAAGCTGTTCCCACTTCTAAATAGAAATTCCAAATTGTCCATGAACAATAAGTTGCTCATGTACAAAGTCATCATCCGGCCAGCCTTGACCTATGCATCACCTGCATGGGCCACCGCGGCCGCAACATACATCAAGACCCTTCAAATCATCCAGAATAAAATTCTGAGAATGGTTACCGGAGCGCCATGGTTTGTCAGAAACAGTCAGATTCACTTTGATCTGGAAATGCATTCGATACTTGAGTTTATAACTCAACGATCCACAACTCAGTTCGCCAAAGCCGCTTCTCACCCAAATGCTCTTCTCCGTAGTGCCACCGACTACGATGAGCAACTTCCAACTTCCACATATGCATAAGCGTCCAAAGCTTATACTTACCCGCTAACGCCCCCGCGGCAAAAACAGAATGGAAACATTCAAACCCAAACGTCATTGTGTGAAATCTTTCCGACGGAGGTATGGACTAAGGTCCATTACTCCTAGGGAGGGGGTTTTAGTGAGTACAGTCTCACAATACCTCGATATCCCACGGCATTTCCCCCTCCTGTATCCAAAAAATAATAATGCCCGAAGCAAGAACCGATGTGATTTTGGCAGCCAAATCTCCAGCAGCCGGTTCAAACAAGTGAACGTTTTACAGGACCGTAACAGGGATGACGCACAAGATACATGTTAAGTTTTTTAAGTTACTTAGTTACTATATCAGAAACGCACGTGGAAACATATTAAAATCTAACAGGGTATCATGGCTTCTATATAATGCTGTCAACAAATGTACCCACGATCACTCGCACCAGCATGAGAAATGCCGTATTGCTAGATATTTCAATTTTTATTACAAAACCTGTGCATACTAACAGATTAAAACTTGGCAAGGTTATTGACCATATTAAAAGCTATCATAAAAATATAGCGCCTAGCAGGCCGTAGAAGAGATGGGAGGGGAGTACATCTTGAAAATTATTTTTATTTTTATTTAAAAAACTATACATACTAATAGATTAATACTAAGCATGGTTATTGCTCCTATAAAATTCGGTCAAAAAAATATAGCGTCAAACACTCGCAAGCCGTATGAGGGATGGGAGGGGAGGAAATCTTGACAGATAATAAAAATTTTATTTTAAAAACTATACATACTAACAGGTTAAGACTAAGCGTGCTTATTGCTCCTATTAAATGCTTAAAAATAATATAGCCCCAAACACTCGTAAGCTGTAGGAGAGATGGGAGGGGAGGAAATCTTGACCAATAATTAAATTTTTATTTCAAAAATGGTATATACTAACAGATTAAAACGAAGCGTGGTTAGTGCTCATATTAAATGGTATCAAAAAATATAGCCCCAAACACTCGCAAGCCATTGAAGGGATGGGGGGAGGAAACCTTGACAGATAATTAAATTTTTATTTCAAAAACTATACATACTAACAGATTAAGACTAAGCATGGTTATTGCTTCTATTAAATGTTATGAAAAAATATAGCCCCAAACACTCGCAAGCCGTAGGGGAGATGGGAGGGGAGGATATCTTTACAGATAATTAAATTTTTATTTCAAAAACTATACATACTAACAGATTAAGACTAAGCATGGTTATTGCTTCTAGAAAACGCAATCAAGAAAATATAGTCCCAAACACTAGCAAGCCGTAGAAGAGATGTGAGGGGAGGAGATCTTGGCAGATATTAAAATTTTTATTACAAAAACTGAACATACTAACAGATTAAGACTAAGCGTGGTTATTGCTCCTATTAAATTCTATCAAAAAATATAGCCCCATGCACTCACAAGCCGTAGGAGAGATGGAAGGGGAGGAAATCTTAACAGATATTACAATTTTTAATTCAAAAACTGAACATATTAACAGATTAAGACTAAGCGTGGTTATTGCTCCTATAAAATCCTACCGTAAGAGTGATGGGAGGGGAAGAGATCTTGACAGATATTAAAAAAATTATTTCAAAAACTGAACAGACTAACACATTAAGACTAAGCGTGGTTATTGATTCTATAAAATGCTATCAAAAAAATATAGACCCAAACACTCGCAAGCCGTAGGATAGATGGGAAGACAGGAAATCTTGACAGCCGGTAATTATATTTTTATTTCAAAAACAATTGTTTATTTATCTTCCAGAATTTTTAGAGTGAAACTGCGAACGGCTTTACTTTTATTTTGCTGTACTAAGAAGCTTTAACATGAAATAAAAAATTTCCTTAGTAAGATTTAAAAAACGATGTCATGGGGAGTCACTGGGATTCGATACTCCTATAAAATGGTCATAAAAATATAGCGCCAAACACTCGCAAGCCATTGAAGTGATGGGAGGGGAGGAAATCTAAAAAGATAATTAAACTTTTATTTCAAAAACTATACATACTAACGGATTAAAACTAAGCGTGGTTATTGCTCCTACAAAATGCTATAAAATAATATAGCCCCAAATACTCGCAAGCCGTAGGAGGGATGGGATGGGAGGATCTTGACAGATATTAAAATTTTTATTTCAAAAACTGAACAGACTAACACATTAAGACTAAGTGTGGTTATTGCTTCTATAAAATGCTATCAAAAAAATATAGACCCAAACACTCGCAAGCCGTAGGAGAAATGGTAGGACAGGAAATCTTGGCAGCCGGTAATTAAATTTTTATTTCAAAAACTATTGTTTATCCATCTTACAGAATTTTTAGAGTGAAACTGCGAGCGGCTTTACCTTTATTTTACTGTACTAAGAAGCTTTAACATGAAATAAAAATTTTCCTTAGTAAGATTTTTTTAAAGATGTCAAGGGGAGTCACTGGGATTCGATATTCGAACCAAGACTATTTTTTTGCCTTTCACAATTTCTAAAGGGGAACTGCGAGCGGCTTTAGCTTTATTTTGCTGTATTGATTAGTTTTAACAAAAAATAAAAAAAATCTTATTAGAATTAAAAAAAAGATGTCAAGTGAGTGACTGGGATTCGATGCCAAGACCAAGTCTGTTTTACGGGCTTCCTAAATTTTTTGAGTAAAACTGCGAGCGGTTTTACCTTTACTTTACTGTACTAAGATGTGTGAACAAGAAATACAAAATTTCTTTAGAGATTTATATTTCGTAAAAATTGCTGGTGTAAAACCATGTTTATCTTTTATGGAGATAGTTCTGCCAGAAGATTATATTGATAAAGTATCCTTCTTATAAATAAACATCACTTGTTAAAGTCTTGATCTACATTACCTAGACTGATATGTTCGATTTGGCATTGACTATTAATTCAACATATTTCACAGGATGATATTACACGATTAACTTTTTATGCGTACCTCCTAGTGGGCCTGTGCAGTGGTCGAAATTCGACCGTAATTTATTAAAATTTTAAGTTTGAACGTTATCGATGTTCTTTTGTCATATAGTATACCTCTATAATCTCAGTGCGACTGTTTGACCACAAATTTCTATGTGTTTTGACATTTCATAACGGTCAGCTAAGAACTGACACGGACTGGCTATCTAATTAGAACAAAGCGTTGTTTAATCTATTTGTAACACATATTATACATAAATTTTATCTTTCTGCACTCCTCCATATGCACGTTAACTATGACAAATCTCACATTCCTCCGTGCTCGAAATGTGCTTAAACAGGACGTACAAAGTTTTTTCTTCATGTATTAATATTACATGGAAAATGACCTTGTCTATTACAATTTGGCTAAATGTTTATTAATTGCAAAACAAAAAGATACTTAAGTATGTATTTGCAACACGGGTAAATTCCTGGCTGGTGAGTGAGTGCCGAGACGAGACGAGCGACCTGGCTGGGCAGAATGAGGTAACCCTCATCTGGGTGCCGGGTCACTCGGGGGGTCAAAGGCAATGAAGAAGCTGACAGTCTCGCGAAGAGAGGGTCAGCAGAACCATTTATGGAACCAGAACCGGCTCTGGGCGTGTCAAAGAGCACTGCCAGGGGAGCCATTAAGTCCTGGGTCAGAAACCAACACAAGGTGTACTGGGCTCAGACATGGGAAGTGAATAATTGACGGACCCAGTTCAAAGAGAGCTGTGGAGCTGCTAAATCTTATCAGAGGACAGCTCAGAAACACAACAGGTCTCTTGACGGCCGTCAAGAAAGACCTGCATAAAATGGGGCGGTTCGAAGGGAACCTCGCATGCAGACTCTGCAGCGAGGGGGAGGAATCAGCCCAGCACATCTTGTGCGAGTGTAAAGCCTGGACCGCAAAAGACAACTGATCTACAGTCAGTCTAGACCGGAGACAGAGCAATATAAAACTTCACCCTACCAATCGCTGTGCAGACTAGTTCAAGGCACAGTGATTTTGGAATGGGTGGAGTAAGACTAAGGGTATGCACAATCAACCAAGGGTTGCGGTGCTATCGGGGCGGCAAGGCCGCGGACGAGCCCTGAGGGAAAAAAATGTATTTGCAAAAACTGTAATAAAAACTATGTCAAAAGTACTTTAAATCATTTTGATTTAATTTACGTAATACCAAATACTGGTGTAGAATCAAAATAAAAGAAACAGCAAACTCAAAGGGTTTTCTCTTTTACAGGTTGCTTATTCGATTTGCTAAAAATTTACAATGAAAATTAATTTTTACTGAGAAATGTTGTTGACACGCGCTTGTATAAAAGTTCGGGACGCAGCAAGTGAGCTATAGTAGCGAATTTTCATTAAATGTTTCAAATTTAAATAACTTAATTTCCTATAACCCTAGAAGGTTGAATTTTGGTATGTGGTAAGGGGCAACATATCTATCAAATTTCATTAAAACACCTTTAGATTTTTTGAGATATTTTTTTTCAGGAGAGCTTTTTTCGGACAAACTGGTCCGATCAGGCTGGCTAACGAACTCATCCAAGCTATTAAGAAAAGAAAGGTACTTGCCGAGTTTCATCCAAACCGGTTAATTCCTTTTTGAGTTAGTAGTTGGATACATATATATATATATATATATATATATATATATATATATATATATATATATATATATATATATATATATATATATATATATATATATATATATATATATATATATATATATATATATATATATATATATATATATATATATATATATATATATATATATATATATATATATATATATATAGTGTGAACACACTTATGGAATAAAATTCATTATTCAGCAAAAAATAGCTTTTGTGGAAAACGCTGAGACACGTGAAGTTTAATTTGTCGAACATTATCTTATAATCATAGTTAAAAAAATTAAACTCCCACCACTTTATTCATTTATTTTAAATAGCAACCTTAAATTTTTTCATCATGATTCACCCCATATTTGTAACTTATTTCATTCCCCTTTTCCTTCTTTTAGCTTTTCATTACGCAAACTGATGTCAGGGCAGGTCAGCTGATGTCAGCTGGCGGGATTGTCTGAAAACAGCAACTCAGGGAGGTTTTTTATTTTGTTAAAACAGCAAACAACTAAGAGTCGTAGCCATGTCAACTACTGTCGTGAGACGCTCGCAAAAATACAGTGTAAAGTATAACTGGTTGCCTAAAATACAATGAAATGAAGGACTATATTTATTTATTTATTTATTAATAATTGTTAAGGCCTTGAAAAATATATCTAGAATTATAATTTGTATGCTATTAAGTAGATCACAAAAAAAGAAGCAGATTATTTTCTTATTAAGTACCTTGTCGGGATTTTTTTTTAACTATTAATAAATAATACTCAATAACAAAATATTCTTCAATTCATATTTTTGTATATCCACTTTAAAATTGGGTATTACTGAATTGATTATTAAGACAATAAGGGTGTATATAGAATAGAGAACAAAGGTAAATAAATTAAAAAGTGTAACTGCATTTAAAATTCATTGCTTACTTTTAGTCAATTTTGATTTTAACAAAATCACTAATAGAAAGAGGTATTCATGGTGAGATTGCAATTATTTTTTAAATAAGCGCGAACTGGGACCCCTAGAATCCATATTCGAGGTCAGTTTCATTTTTTATATGTTTATATATATATATATATATATATATATATATATATATATATATATATATATATATATATATATATATATATATATATATATACAGTATGAAACACACTTATGGAAAAAAATTCATTATTCAGCAAAAAATAGTTTTTGTGGAAAACGCTGAGACACGTGTGAGTTTAATTTTTCGAACATTATCTTATAATCATAGTTAAAAAAATTAAACCCCCACCACTTTATTCGTTTTTGCACTGTTTTATTCCGGAATATAGGTACTTCAGTAAGTCTATCACGGCATTTACTTTATGCTAGTAAATTAATAAACATCTATACACAATTCTGTAATACAAAATTTTACAGTTGATATAGGTAGGTCGGTATAAGAATTAAAACAAAAATTTAGGAATATTTTGTTTTTGATTCATGTTTCTTAATAGTTTAAACAAGAAATTAACTCTTTTTTTGTGATCTACGTAATGGCATAAAAATTATGACAGTTTTAAAGACCTTAAGAATAAATAAATAAACAAATAATAATTACGTCCTTTATTTTATTATATTTTAGGCAACCAGTTATACGTAGACTGTATTTTCCAATAATTTTATGTTTAGAACTTCCTTATTTTCTCAAAATAAGAAATCACAAGCAACGCAAAAATTGTTACGTACTATTAAAAGCCAATATGATAATTCATATGCCTATACATAGAATAAACAAAAAAGTAATTATTGTTACAGCAGTCTAAATAAGTGTTTTGATTTGTTGTTTCAATCAAAAACGTATATCAGTAACATATTATGGCAAAATTTTTAATTTAATCAGAACATATGTTTGCATTAATAGATACCGATACATATAGGTGTCAGGTGTAGACTGGAATGTATTGCGTATATCCTTAACACAAAAACATGGAAGCAATTAAACTATGTATGTTGTATGTTACCTACCTAAAATAATTGTCATGATTTGATTACTTAAAATGGCAGATCTAAGTATTAGACATACATTATTCACATACTGTAGCTTTACAACGTTTTAATTGATTGCAATAAAGAAAATGTGTGTTTATTTAAACGTAGGTATATATGTACTTACAGAGGAATACAATCTAATGTCTTCGTCATTTTAGATAATAAAGATTAGACCAAAATATATCACCGATCATTTTAAGAAGTATCTATGTTATTTATTTAAAACCACTGTAAGTATATAGGTACCTATTACCTACCTATCCTAAATATTTGCAAAAACAGCGAATCATTAATCAACGTTTTATGGTTGCAATGACACTATAGGTTTGAGTATGTAAACATTAAAATTGAGCGAAGAACTGAGAATCAGTATAGCCAACATTAAAAAAGTAGATTTGCAAGAACGAATTGCAAAAAGAGCTCTTTAGTCTTCTGTTACCCTGGTATGAGGAGTAACAAAATTTGCTAAAACACGCTTGAACCATGAGTGACGGACGTCAAATAAAATCGATCCAATTTTATATTTTATATTAATCATCTTATCTATGGTTTTTTGATTCGCCTTTCCATCTAAACTTAAATATTTAGTAAATACAATAATGTTTCATTATCACTTCAACGTAGAACAACGAAAATCTTAAAATGCAAAACCTTCAAAAAAAATTATATGGCTCTATATACAACACAAATGTAGAAATGTAACTCGCAAAATATTGGATAGCTAATATAGAAGGTTCTACCATGCATTTGTAATTTTCGTTGTCAAATTTCTTCATAAACTGCATTTTATTGAAAATCATGTTAGTCTAAAAATTCAATTCAACCTTTTGTGTAATTTAAATTAAATTAAATTATAGATAGATAGATCATTTCGCAAATGTAATCATCTTCCCTAAAATTAACTGTATTGCTGTTTAAAAAAATCGCTAAGTGTGCGTTGACAACTTACTTCTGGTTTATGACAAACAAATTGGATTTAGATGGCGATGAAACTTTTAATCAAGCTGTGAAATGTCAAAAACTATACTAATTTAACGCTTGTTTTTATTTGTTAGTGGATGTGTTAATTAAGTGATTAAGTGTTTGTACAAAGTGAAGTGTTTGCAAATTATGCATGGAAATGTGAAAATTCCGTAAGTAAACATCGTTGGATTAGTTCTTTAATTTGATATTGTATGAAATTATACTTGAGGTTGCTTACTATTTATAAGTAGGTAGGTAAATCATTAGGTGTCAAAGATTTTAGATTTTCTCCGTAAGGTTTTCCGTATATCTATAATTTATCCCTGTTTGTAAAGCATTAATTTAGCAAAGAGATAAGCACCGTTTTTTTATTATTTAACTACCTCTGAGTTTTACAACACGCTTAAAAGTCAAAAGGTAGGTATATATTTTTTGGTCAAAGAACAATAATATTAATACTAATAAGTTTACATTTTACCCGCATTTTATTTTGTCGAATTATTTATGAACATGCATGTTATGGTTTTTCGATCACATTGTTGAATTTTCTTATAAATATCTGTTACCATATACCTACCTACTTACATATTATTTCAAAATTTTATTGCTTCAAATCAATGACATATAATATTACCGTTATCCTCACAATACAAGAATCCAACCATTGACTCACTCTGGAACTAATAATATAAAGTATGTAGTCAGTGATGACGTTTTAAAATATATCACAGCGAACCTAGAACACTTCACATATAGATGTCGCCGCTGTACATGTAAATTGCATTAATTTTATTCGAATAAAAATAAAGTTAAATACTTCCAAGCTTGTTGCTTGTTGCAATATCATTGTAAACTACCTAGGTACTCTATTTTTATTTACAAAAGCACAAAGTTAAGTTAAGTCATTATTATAATATTTGACGGAATAATATGAAATCTAGTATTAGAGCTATGATAGCGTTTGCCACAGGGCCTTGCTCGTGTGAGGTATCATTTTGGTTAAGTAGGTATAGTTACTTATCTGCATATTACAGTTTATTGCAAATAGTTTTTGGTTTGATCTAATCCGTAATTAATAGCTAATAAATGTAACAACAACAAAATTTCCAACAATAAACTTCCAGAAAGCAAGAAAGACTAAACAAAACATTTTAAAAATATTTGTTAATATTAATAGGTAGTTATGCCTTTTTAAGATCCAGGTATATAATACAATCAATAAAAGCTGAACATTGATATCATCATTCTGAAAACCAGGCCTACAAGTGCATCATTATCATCACCTTTTAAACCCGTTCTTTTGCGTTCAAATAGCAAATGATTGATGAACAATGTTTTATATAAATTTTACCCACAATTATGTCAGATATTTTTTCTCAATTAATATTTAGGCTTAGTGACGAATTAGCAAATTAGTGTACACGTATTTTTTTCTTTATAATCTTACTTTATGATAATTCAGGAATTCAAATTTTCAAATAGAGATATACAAATTATTCCGATTGAGGCTGTCCAATGATATGGTTTAGTCAGTATATCGATATTGACTTTTAAGGATTAGTCAATGAATGTAAAGAAAATTCTCTAACTAATAACGTATATATTGACACTGGCACATAGAGGTCGCCAGTCTAGAAAATATAGTCTGAATTAAAATAACTAAAATTAAAAGGAATAATGTTAAATTAATTCAAAGCTATAAAATCACTAATTTTATTGTCTGTATTGACATATTGCATTTTGATTATTAAAACTCGTCCAATTTCTGCGACTGTTGTCAATCACTAACCCCAGAGATGAGTTTCACCCCACCAGCCTAAAAATTTTGGCTAATCCATGACTTTTGTAGGCACCTTTTATGTGCCCAACATTGCATGGTACACGGGACCGACCGCTTAACGCCTTCTTCGAAAACCTAAGCATACGTGCATTCAATTTGCGCAGTCACAATGCCACAGCCACAGAAGTTGTTATCTTTCGGCTCGTATTGAATTAACAACTTAATTCTTAACAATTTTTTTAAACTGGTGGCAGCGGTGCGAGGCGAATCGTTAAGCTACCATAATTTAAACTACTCAGAATTCGATACTATCTCTTAGTATCTCATGAAGTATTTTATTTGGGTAAAATAACCAAAATTGTAATATTGCAAAGAGTAATATCATAGACCTTCTCAAAAACGCCATTAAGAAGGGCTAAGTGTGCCATCTTCAGTCCAAAAATAATTGTATAGGTATGATTTTTTGTCCGTTTACGCCAAAAAATTGGGAATCGTGCACTGAACCCTTTATAAAAAATCCGGACGCAGCAAGTGCGTTACGGTGGCGAATTTTAATTAAATGTTTCAAATTCTAATAACTCAATTTTCCCAGAAACTTAAATGTTGGCAACTAGTAAAGTCTCTATTAGTACATGTGTAAACAATTTGATCAAAATAACCTTGTTATTTTTCAGAGATATCAAACATTTTTTCTTAGAAAAACTATTTTTTATGAACGGTCCGATCCGGCTAGCTAACGAACTCATCAAAGCTATTATCAAAAGAAAGTCACGTGCTAAGTTGCATCAAAATCGGGTAATTGTGTTTGTTTAATTATTGGCCGGATACACACACACAAATATATATATATATATATATATATATATATATATATATATATATATATATATATATATATATATATATATATATATATATATATATATATATACAGCCCCGGATCTAGGGGGGCGCAAACCGGCACCCGCCTCGGGCGGCAGTTTCAGGGCGCGCCAAATTCATAATATAATATATGGTTGAAAATAAAAAAACTTGCTCCACAAAGCGCCTAGAATGCAGGGCACGTTGTTCTATCAATTATTCATTTAATTTTAAAACGCCCAGCTAATTTTTCAACACATCCTAGGGGCTCATTCTGAAATGCGCTGCGTGTAACTGCAGCGCAGCAGATTGTTGGCCACATCTAATGGCGGAATTTTAATTTAAACTTGTTTTTCAAACTTATTTTTTTACTCCCCGGAGTAGAACAAATTTTTAAAAAGTTAGGAGTCCCGATTCTAAGTAACTACCAAAATTTTTTAGAGAGGGGGCGCCACTATCAAATTTCTTCTGCCCCGGTTCGAAAAAATCGTAGATCCGGGGCTGTATATATATATATATATATATATATATATATATATATATATATATATATATATATAATGAAAATGATTTTAGGAGCCACTGGATGTCAAAGGAGGACACAAGACCAAACTAACTATTGTATGTGGTAAACAAAATCTATTAATATTACAGACAAAGACTAACCTTACTTTGGTGCAACAGTAATATATATATATATATATATATATATATATATATATATATATATATATATATATATATATATATATATATATATGAGACATACTTGGTTCTCGGGTTAAACCGCGTCCAGAATTTATGGAAACTCGACGTTTCGGCTCCTGTTTTGGAGCCATTTTCAAGAGGTAAAGGATATATGTAAGGACACTCTAAGGCCTCAATGTGCCTACTCCTTAGAGTGGTGGGTAAAGAAAATATGTAAGGACACTCTAAGGTCTAAATCTGCCTACTCCTTAGAGTGGTGGGTAAAGGAAATATGTAAGGACACTCTAAGGCCTCAATCTGCCTACTTCTTAGAGTGGTGGGTAAAGGAAATATGTAAGGACACTCTAAAGCCTCAATCTGACTACTCCTTAGAGCGGTGGACAAAGGTGGGTTGGGTTGTTGTAGCTCGATTACGGGGCCTCAATCTGCCTACTCCCCAAATCTCGCCGGAGATCGTCTGTGAGGTCTCAGTGTGTTCAACCCTAGGCTTCAGAGAGATCTGGCAGTTTGTTGCAAGTCTTGTCTTATATATGTCGTTCCATCTACCTGCTTCGTTATCAGTGAAAGTAGTGGGGTCACCGTCAATTAAGTGGGGGTCACGGTACTCAGAGGATGAGGTGGATTAACAGGATCACCGGCATTTGTTGAGGCAGATAATGGGGCAATAAAATTGTGTGTAGAATTTATTTTTCTTTTCGTGTGTTTGTAAAGAAGATATAGTAGGTTTCCAAGTAGTCGGAACACGAAGACCATCATCTCTCTTATTTAAACAATCGGGACGTTTTTCAATCTCGATTGCTTCGCGGATAATTCTCGTTTTGAAGTTGTAAACCGGTGCTATTGTTTTGGTATTATCGAAGTCTATTTTGTGCCCTGTATGAATATGATCCATGGCCAGCGCCGATGTGAAGTCGGATTTTCTAACTGCGAGGGTGTGTTCATATATTCTATTGTGGATGCGTCTATTTGTTTGTCCTAAGTTCGGGAACAGTCGGAACAAGGAATTTCGTAAACTCCGTGGGATTCGTTTGGAATCGTATCCTTGGGAGTGTCAGATTTGACAGTTTTTGCTCTGTTGTGAATACGGTTTTGATACTATGGGTTCTGAAAATTCTGCTGATTTTGTCGGTGACACCTTTAATGTATGGTAAAAACGCTGTGTGTTGTTGTGTGGACTCTGTTTGTTCTTGTTGTAGTGTAGTGGTTTGTTGTGCGTTTCTAATGTTTCGTAGTATGTGATTGTTGTCGTATCCGTTTTCTAGCAATGTCTGTCTTAAAAGTTTAATTCTGTCTGTTTGTTGTTGTCCGTTAGTCTAAGGGATCGTGTTACTAGTGTTCGAACCACGGAATTTAGTTACGATAGGTGATGGTGAGATTGGGCGTTGAGATAACGATTAGTGTGGGCTGGTTTACGATAGACAGTGTAAGAAAATCCTCTGACTGGGTTTTTAGTGATGCGTACATCTAAGAAAGGCAAAGAAAAATTATTTTCTATTTCCATGGTAAACTGGATTTGGGGGTTGATGTTATTTAGGTAAGAAAGGAATTCGTCTAGAGATTCTTTGTCGTGTGGCCAGACAGCGAAAATGTCGTCAACCTATCTTAACCAACAGGTTGGTTTAAGTTGGGATAAATTGAGGGCTTGTGTCTCGAAGTTTTCCTTGAAAATGTTGGCCAATGCAGGAGAGAGGGGTGAACCAATTGGAGCACCTCGAACTTGTTTGTAAAATTTGTTTTGAAAAAGGAAATAAGTGTTAGATTAGTGAAGAGCTAAGGTGTCGTGGGAAATTTTGTGTTTATTTTTTAGGAATGTCAAGTGTTTCAGGTAGAGGTATATTGGTGAATAAGGAAACTACATCAAAGCTAACTAGGATGTATATATATATATATATATATATATATATATATATATATATATATATATATATATATATATATATATATATATAAACATATAAAAATTGAAACTGACCCCAGATGTGGGTTCTAGGGCCCAAGATCGCGCTCATTTGTAGAAATTTTTTCAAAATTCAAAAGTCGGGATCTCCTCATTAGTGAATTTTTTCTAAGAAAATTCACTTAAATGTCCTGAAATGTATAGGAGACGAAACATATTCTGATGCAATGCTTTCCAGTTATGTAGCAAAGCAAGCAAAGCAGAAATGAGTTTCATCATGTTTCTAATACGATTAGCGGAGCTTATAAAGATACAACTGTGAAAAGCCATATATAATAATACTTTTAACCAATAAGTGCGGGAACCTAATACACAGGCTATTTACAGCTATCAAGAATAATTTCTGATGCAATCATGAAGATTGTTTTAGACCGTAAACTATTAAGCGCTTACCCAGCAAGTGCAATGTGGTAGCAAATTTTCATGCAACTTTAGCTCTTACCCCAAAAATATATTGTGAGAAGAAAAAACATAAAGACGTACAAAAAGATTACTATAAATAGACCTATGGTAATGTCCTTCCAACAACTAAGCATGCTTGCCATTTTTAGCGAATTTTCGTAAAAAACATTTGCTTTACAGGAGATCGGGACTTTTAAATTTTATTTCCTTTAAATAACCGCGAACTAGGCCACCTAAAATCCACAGTTTCAGACTTTATATCTTTATATATAAGTAGAATCTAAAAAATTTTGGACCAATTTTTATAAAACTTGACATATGTGCTCCTTTACTAAATGGCTTGGACAAGTTTGTTAGCCAGGTAAATCTGACCATATTTTCCGCCAGAATATTCCATTCTCTATCTGAAAGTGCTTTTATCTTCGGAAATATCAAAGCTATTGTAACTAAATTTGGCAAGAAAGCTGCTCGTATATAACGAATAACATACGCCAATTCAGATATGCGGTGTGTCCAGAAAGTATATTGACAAAAGAAAAAAGCAGATTCTAGAGATGATTTAATGAGGATTTGACGTAAATATTCTTATTTAAAAATACTCATTAGCAAATTGGTAAATTTGAGTTTTATGGGTTTGGTGTTAATAATTGCAGGCTTTTGGCAACGTATCTATTCAATCGCACTCAGTGTGTTAGTCTTGATAACATCAGTTCACAAACCTCTGGTTTGAGGTTTAGTCACAGCATACACTATGCTGTGGTTTAGTGTCCCCCAAGGTTCGATCTTGGACCCTATACCTTTTTAGTCTACATGAATGACTTCCCAGCGCCACTAAAGCATCAAATTTATCCTGTTTGCAGATGATACCACATTCCTCAATTCGCATTCTGATTTTAATATTCTAGAGTCAAGTATTGAAAACACGTTGATGGTGACAGAAGACTGGTTTACGGGTAATCAGTTAAGTCTAAATACTTTTAAATCTGAACAGCTTATATTCTCTTTAAGAAACTTACCTGTGCGTATTTGAAACGGAGGTGTACGCTATTCTGTCTGTAGCCAATCGACAAGATGTGAGGATGAGCCCCGAGAAATGTGTATACATTTGCTCGGATAGCCAGGCGGTCCTCCGGGCAGCCTGCGTGGCCAGAATTAGGTCAACACTGGTTCAGGAGTGCGCTGACGCCCTTAAAGGACTATCCAGGACAAAGGAGGTGCAACTTGTGTTCCGGGACACTGTGGCGTGGCGGAGAATAAGGTGACGAATGATCTCGCAAGACTTGGTTCCCGGCGGCCGTTCCGTGGTCCGGAGCCTGTGATAGGCATAATTAGGAAGACGGGCTCTGTCGCTTTAAACAGGTGCACTGAGGAGGCCATGGAGAGGCATTGGGGGTCGGCCGGTGGCTGTAGGCAGGCGAGGGACTTCGTGGAGGGGCCGGACAGAGACAAGATTGTCTGGTTACTCGGTAGGAGTCGACCTGCGCTTTGCCGCATCCTTGGGGGTGCTGACAGGTCACTGCGCTCTTAGAAGACACCTCACATTGATAGGTGTCGAGAGGGATCCTATTTGCCAGGAATGCGGCGAGAATGAAGAGACGTTTTGCCACTACCTGTGTGAATGCGAGGCTTTTGGTAGTCTTCTAACAGAATTCTCGGTTCGAGGACTCTGCGGAGGAACCAGGTAAGTACCGTCCAATGAAAGACCGTCATGGCCTTCATTTCGAGGTCGAGGCGGTTTGGCAACGGAACCGAGGAAGCGTAGAGCATGGTTGCTGGGTTGCCGGGGTTGGCAAAAAGGGCCCATGGTGGCCTACTTGCCTGGAGTTAGCCTCCCCACCACTGCTACTACCACTACTACCTGTGAGGAAAGCTCTGGCGCGAAGCCTGTCAAATTTTTGGGCGTTCTTGTGGATCGAGCCTCCAAACCTTCAAGTCCAGAATTAACAAGTTGCCTCTTTCCTCCTTGTCGACACCCACGGTACGATAGTATTTAGGCTGTAAGCCCTCGTGGTGTGTTGTTGAAAAAAAAAAAAAGAATTAAAAAAATAATACTTTGGAAACGTAATGTTTCTTCTTCTAAAACCATCAAAGTGACGACTTGGAATGTCATAACTGGTGATTTTTACACAAACATTTTGAAACGAATGCGGGTTATGGACAATAAATATTACAAGGAGTATAATTTCTGTTTCGACAGCTACTGTTCTTTATTTGACTAACACATTTCGAGAAAACTTATTTTAAATTAGTCAATGATTTGCTAAACGGACAAATTGTAATACCTATATAACCAGCAGTAAAAGTTCGGACGCAGCAATGGCGCTTTGGTAGTGCATTTTCATATTTTTTATATGCAATTAACAATTATTGTTTTGACAAATGTCAGGTAAAACTTGAAACTAAGAGACTTGATAACCTAGGTATTTCTGACAACCTTCGAAATCTAAATAAGAGTGGCTACCTTCACGACGTAGTACAGATACGTGTCGACATCCCATACTTGGAGTTAAGCAACGTCGGCACGGTCAGTTCTTGGATGGGTAACAGTTCTGTGATTTTGTCTGGGTTTGATGTGTGTAGAAAACTTTGTTTTAGTGAATTTTCATTAAAAACATTTGTTAGAAAAATTTTCGTAATATAATTGTTTTCTGGAAAAATATATTTTGGCGAATTTCCGTAAAATTGTTTTTGGAGATTTCACTTTTCCTAACAAAATTGTCGTAGCCAATTTTCCAGGCAACGATTTTTGTTTAGCTTCTTCCTAAACTCCATAAACCATAATAATTAGTAAGTTCATTGATTGTTGTTGCCCTTACTTGGTGAAACCGTTCTATACTAAATACAGATATAGAAAATTCTTTTCTGTCTTTAAAAGTTTTGGTTTTTAGAGAAGAAAAAAAATCTTCTATAGAGCTAAAAACTTAATATGTACTGTAGTTCCTATAACTCCATATAGGCATCTCTGTTCAAAGTTTTACTAAAATGACTTTATCATTTTCAAAGACAGAAACATTTTCAGTCAGACGGCGACGTGAAGTGCGCGAATACTTAGATGATATTCGCCCTAGTAATGGATTTGACGCAGGGGACCAATTGTGTGGCCACTACGCTCACCCGACTTGACACCGTTAGACTTTCATTTTTAGGGACATTTGAAGAGCGTTGTCCACGTAAATAGTACATAAATAATAGATGACCTGTAAGTAAGTAAGAATACAAACAGCACGTATTCCTCGTGAATACTGGCAGAATAGACCGAACGGTTTAATTGATATAATTCGCTATTGTCAGAAAGTTAACGGACAACGATTTGAACTCCCTCTTTCCCTGTTTGAGTTTTATTTATCAGGGTAACTGATTTCTACTAGTTTATGATGTCAAAGCAATTATGACACCATATTTCCTATTTGTGATAGAGTATCATGGTCACAAAAAATTAGCTATATAATGATACCCAATGAGACCCAGGATGTCATTTAAAGAAATTGAATATGATACCAGCGCTCAAAAATCATTGCTACGAATATATAAAAAATACCGTCACAACATGGACTGACATAACAGTGCACCCCTAAGTATTTTTTCCTCAAATCGTGTGCGTTTTGGACGTATATCATTTGGTGCAAGAGTTTTGGCAGACGCTGTATATACAATTGTCTGTTTGTTCAACAGCAAGCTTCTCTTGTTTACTTTGTAAATAAAATTTAAAAACTGCTGGATGTTTATTTTATTTCTGCTCTTTTGTTTTAGATCGGTTTGGTACTTTGCATAGTGTGGACAACCTATCAGTAGGATAGCCGAACTTGAAAGGGTAAGTACAATCATATTCGTGTCTACTTATTAAATTATTTTCTATGTGTTATTCAAGGCTATTATCATAATATCTATTCAGATTTGTATTTAACAATGTATTTATTTAAATATATTCTGCAAATCCAGAGCTGTAGTTTCTTGGGTAAGCAAAACACTTTTATCTGGATAACGTAAAAATCACTACACATCATAATTATTCTGTTTTTCAACAGAAAATAAGAAACTCAATCAACCCTTAAATTAGTTGCAACTTGTTTATGAAGTAACTACTAGGTTTATGAATATTGTCTTATTTACGAAAGACCTTAACATTATCTAACAATCTTATCATATTTACAAAAAACCTCAGCCTTGGTTTTGCATAAGTAATTGATTAAGTATTTTTATTGTGGGTTTAAACTAAGGCTCGGTGAATATCGCCAATCTCTTGATTAATCGCCTAGTCGATATTCGCGCTTACTGAGATTTTAATGTTCGACCAGTCGAATAGTCGATTTTTCGGCTAGCCGACTAATAGATTAATTGACTAGTGAACTTGCCGTCTAGAGTCTAGATTCAACTACGACTATCTTAGAGTGGTCTATTACGGATACAAACATTTTTTTCTGTATTTGTAAATGATTTTGAGTACTACTGCTCATTCAGCCGGTCTCCAGATACCAGATTTTATTTGAAGGGGAAATCTTCAAAAGATAGTCGGCTATCTACCGAGCTGTGTTGGATTCATTCTCTCTAAAGAATGCCTCACCAACTAAAAACCACCTCCCGCAGTGCGAAGCAGGCCTGGAACTACCTTATGGTATTACTTCAGGCCAGCTTCTCCTTTCTTGTAATTTCTGAACGTCACAACGTCTGGGTTAGACATATTTCCAAGGTAAAAAAGAACAGAACAAGGCTATGCTCCAAACTGAATTTTTTTTCTTTTTTTTTTCCTCCATTTCAAATGCTAAATTTTATTTATTTGTATCGCCGTTTGTCCATTGCTGTAATTTGAGGTTTTAATGTTCTAATTCTACCTTCACCCATATAGTGCAAGGAAACAAAAGCGACAGTCGATGAAAATAGCCACGATGATAGATTTCTTGTAAAGTCCAGTTCCTATTATATAAAAAACAGAACGTAAGTGTTTTTGGCCATTTTGTTTTACTTTTATTGGGTATCATAGGTTTAACTCAGTATTTTCTCTGAAAGTTCGGCTCTGGTTGTGCAGCCTGCCTTTGCAGCTTTTTTAGTTGTTTAGAGACCTTACATTGTAGTGTCTCATTGCATTTTTTAAAACTTAATTTACACGGGTTTCTGCCTGTTTTGGTAACTTTCACTGCTTTTGCATTGCTATTTTTGCTGCTTAGAGGTGCCTCGACTGAGCTTTGGACATTTGATGTTTTTAACTTTTAGCTTTTAGCTTTGATTTTATTAGTGTAATTTGTTGTAGAGAATGTTAGCTTTGACTATAGTTTGTGTTTTTAGACTTTGCTTGTAAGACTGTTTAGAATTCTGTAACAGCGGGTATCGTGTGATACTTGCCGACCTACCAGAGACTTTGTTTCTGACAGAACCACCTTTTGTAATGTTTCAGGAAGCCCCTGATGATGGCCAGATTTATGGGCCGAAACGCGTAGGGCTTTTACCTAATAAAAATTAAGTCTGGAGCATAGCCTTGTTCTGTTCTTTTTTACCTTTGAAATCTCCTTTCTTGGTCTGACTGTGGCGCTTGCAGTTTTCAGTTGTGTTGTTGTTGTGCTGCTGCTTCTCCTATTTCTATATCTCCCTTCTCTCCCATTATCTTCTCTATCACCTTGTCTATAAAGGTCCATTTGTTGTCGCTTTACAGCATATGTGGTACGATGTTTTCTGCTGTTAGCACCTCCCCAAGCATTGTTACCGCTTCTTCCTTGACAGCCGGCAATTTCTCACACCCCAGAACGGTATGCTCGGCTGTATCCTTTTCTCCATAGAAGCTACAATGGTCAGATTCAAGTCTTCGTAAGTTCCCTTCTTCTGTTCATTTCAGCCGTCTTGTTCATGTTTTTCTCGTAAGTCCGCTCTGCTACCAGCAGGTGTATAGGTACGGCTGCTGCTATTATCTGTATAGCCTTGGTGGATACTGTTCTGTATGAACTGGCGATTCTTATAGCGATTTTCCTCTGGGTGCTTTCGAGGATCTTTCTGTACTTGGTTTTGGAGAGCCAGCCTTTCCAGACAGGGGCTCCGTGTAACAAAATGGTGCCAGGTAATCTTTTCTTCCCTTCCTTGGGACCTACGATGCTTGACATCAGTCTGCTCAGTGCTGCAGTCATATTTTCAACTCTTTCCGCTGTATTCTTGATGTGCCAGCCCATGTTCATGTTTTGCCCTAGATAAATTCCAAGGTATTTCAGTTTAACGCTAGAAGAGAATTCTAGGTTACCGATTTGGACTGTTAGTGTCTTAACAGTCGTTCTTCCTGGCAAGATTACCACTTCGGTTGTGTGGAGGGCAAGTTGTATTCCCTTCTTCATCAGCTCCCACTCAGCCATGCTGCCTGCTCTGCAATGTCCTTTCTGGTGCTACCCCGTATAATTAGGGCAAGGTCCTCAGCATATGCTACACAAACGTTTCCTTCCGGCATCGGCATCAGCAGTAGTTCATCGTAATAGATGTTCCACAGGGTGATACCCGGCACTGAGCCTTGTGAGACTCCGCTCGTGATATCCATTATCCCTGTCCCTCCCACAATAATTTTCCTGTGCTCCAAGTAGCTGCACACCATCCTAACAAGGTATAGTGACATTTGTCTCTTTCTCAGCTCATATATTATTCCCTTACAGGGCACAGAGTTAAAAGCGTTTTGGACGTGGTAAGTTATCATAGCTACGTAGGTCACTGGCCAGTTTTGGGCCAGCAAATACAAATTCTTAAGTCTAACTTAAATTTAAAAAATTTAAAATTAAATTAAAACCACAGAATAGAGACAGGGACACACTTCACACCAATGGGGCCTATCATGGTGACTTTCAGACACACGAGGTTGGCCACTAAATGAGAATAAAGACAAGGATATTGCAAGATGCCTACTTATATACTTAACCTAGATTATCTATGTACTGTAACGAATTTGAACCGAAATATTAATGTTGACATTCCTAATAAAGTCTGACATGACCCTTCTATTACTGTACGCCTTCTGCATAAAAGTTATTATATTAAGAGGTAGTGGTAGTTTCTCCTCCAAGATTGTAGCCATGAGCTTCTTTCTAATTCACACAAGGTTGGCCTCTATAACATGGGAATAAACAGGAGGATTTTCCAAGATGCTTACTTTTATACTAAACTTAGGTTATCTATGCACTGTAACGAATTTGGGTCCAAATATTAAGGTTTTCATGCCTAATAAAGTCTATAAAAGATGACATAACCCTTATATTACTTACTCTATTCTTTTTGCATAAAAATTATTACATTAAGAGATAGCGGTAGTTTTTCCTGCAAGATTGTAGCCATAAGCTTCTCTCTTGGTCTTAAGCGCATATTACAAGAAAATAGAATATGGTTTAAGTCATCTATGCTAGAAGTATCACAAGGGCAGCAAGGATAATCTTTTACCTTTATCTTGTGAAGTCGGTGTGGGAAGCTGCCGTGACCTACTGTTATTCGATTAAGTGTCGAGGATAAAGATCTGGGAAGCGGCAAATATTTATATAAAGGTTGTTCTTTTAAGTTGGTTATGATATAACTAAAGTGGTTGTTAGCAGATTTGGCCTATTTGTACCAATAATGTTGCCATTTGGCTTTACAAAGAATTTAATCTGTGAAAAGAGATCACTTTTATTGTAGTAATCAAAGCCTAGGCTATTTCTTGAAACATTTTTTGCATAAAAAATCTCCTTTCTCTTTTGCAGTAAGTTGTGCGTGGCCTTTTACCCATCATAATAACTGTTCTTTGCTGGCTATTGAAGGCATTTTATTTTTTCAATTATATCGCAGATGACTCTGGATCTGTACATGGTGACTTCTGCATTTTGTATTGATTTCAATACTGAAAGGGAGTCAGTATGATAAAAAAATGTGGAACGCTTCACAATTTTGAGTGTCATTCTTGCAGAGCCTTGCTAATCTTCTTTGTATCGTTCTAATTATAGCATGTGTACCGCCGAAGCGAGTACAAAAACAAAGTCCTCTTAAGCTCCAACGGCAGCAAACCCTTCTGGACTCTAGCTAAATCTATTGATAATAATTTCTGCAAGAGCACGTTCCCACCTCTTGTCTCAGGGGATGAAATTGTTTCTACCGCCCTGTGCAAGGCTGAACTTTTTGCCTCGTTGTTCGCCGGCAATTCTACTCTCAATCCACCTCGAAATGTTCAACCACCAACAGTCCCCAATTTCGCGCATAAAATGACGGATATCATTTTCAAAACAAAAAAGGTACGAAAGATGCTCTCTTGTCTTAATACCAGGAAAGCCTTTGGCCTTGACGAGATCCCAGCAGTTGTTCTCAAAAAATGCGCACCAGAACTTGCTCCTGTCCTGATTCGTCTGTTTGAGACATCTTACAATAGAGGCATATTCCCCAGTAACTGGAAAACTGCTCGAGTACAACCCGTCCCCAAGAAAGGATCCAAAGCGCTGCCTAGCAACTACAGGCCTATTTCTCTCCTTTCAGTCGTCTCTAAAGTGATGGAAAAGTATATAAACACCGAATTACTTAAATTTCTTGTATCCACGACAGGCAGTATGGATTCCGTCAGCGCAGATCAACTGCCGACCTCCTTTGCTTTGTCACCCATTCTTGAAACAAGTCTATAGAACTACACGGTGAATCCCAGCGCTGCTTAATCAACTTCCGGCCTATGGCCTACCACCAAAACTCTCTACCTGGACAGCAAATTTCCTCTCCAACCGGAGCTATTCTGTTGTCGTGGATGGCCATTCCTCTAAATTGTATCCAATTAATGCAGGAGTTCCTCAAGGTTCAGCTTTAGCCCCTACTTTGTTTCTTCTCCACATCAATGACCTCCTCTCTAGCACATGCCACCCAGTTCACAGTTACGCGGACGATAGCACCCTCCACTCAAATATACAATATTCTAAGCCTGTATCTTTAGCCCAATTAGATGAGGATCGCAGACTCATGGAGGGTTCTGTCTCCGTGGATCACCAAAAAATATTAGACCGGGGGAGTAGAAATCTTGTACAATTCAACCCCACCAAATCTCAGTCTTGCTTTCTTTCTCATAAGAGATACACCAGCCCTAGACCCATCACAATGAACAACCAAGTTATACAAAGTAATGAGTCCTTTTCACTTGTTGGCATTTATGTGGATCGAAATCTCAATTGGCACCAACATGTCACATCAATTGCAGAAGCGGCTGCTTAGAAATTGGGTTTCCTCTTTCGGGCTCGCAAATACTTTTCACCAGCTAATCTCTATACCTTATATACTTCAGAAATAAGGCCAAACCGCGAATACTGCTCCTACATCTGGGGTGCTGCTGCCGCTTCTACACTCGTTATCCTGGACTGCAATCAGAAGAGAGTTATACGTCTCATCGGTGACCCTACCCTCACCCAAAGGCTGCCATCCCTTGCCCACCGACGTGCCGTTGGTGACCTCTCTGTCTTTTATAGATATCTGCACAGGCACTGCTCAGAGGAGCTTTCTTCCATAGTTCCTCCACCTGGCGCCCCCAACAGATCTACCAGGGGAACAGAGCGAATGCACCCTTTTACTGTCCAGGTCACCAGATATAGAACATCTTGTTATGCCCGCTCTTTTGTCCCGAGGACTTCCAAGTTGTGGAATTCCTTGCCACTACATGTTTTTCCTTCTCCTCCGAACCCACAAACCTTCAAGTCCAGAATTAACAAGTTGGCCTCTTTCCTCCTTGTCAACACCCACGGTACGATAGTATTTAGGCTGTAAGCCCTCGTGGTGTGTTGTTGAAATATAAAAAAAAACAAATTAAATTTCTATTATAATATTTCTCGTTTTATACCTAACTAGCCAAAAGCTTCGCACTAAAATCAATCTAATAAGGTATGCATAGAAAATTCTCATTCTCAGTAATAATTTTGGAACGTATTGCTCAGTTATCTTTAAATCACTCATTTACAAAACGTGATCGAGCTATAATGCTGGTATTAAGGAAGTAAAAGAAAATACATTATTTAGAAAATTCAAACTTAATATTCATTATAATAAAGTTTTAGTACATAGTAAAGCCAGAACATAAAGCCAGATACTGAACGAACATGTCCATTTTTTAGTAAATAAGATAAAACCCTATTCTAAATTGTTGAAGAAAAATACGAGAGCACCTACAGCTCAACCCACCAACCCCCACCACCACCCTTCCCCCCTCCTCACCATATATATATATATATATATATATATATATATATCTCTCTCTCTATCTCTCTCTATCTCTATCTCTATCTCTCTCTCTCTCTCTCTCTCTCTCTCTCTCTCTCTCTCTCTCTCTCTCTCTCTCTCTCTCTCTCTCTCTCTCTCACTATATTTTCAGCAGTTATTCTAATTTCATTGTAGCTTCTGTATTTCATCAATTAAAATCTCGACTTTTCATTTTCTTCAAATGATGGCGAAGTAGGCCCCCTAGAAGGCATATCCAGGGTCAGTTTGAGTTTATATATATATATATATATATATATATATATATATATATATATATATATATATATATATATATATATATATATATATAGCTGTGTGTGTGTGTGTTACACCGATAACTCAAAAAATAATGATTTAGATAAAATTTGGTGGGTACCTTCTTTTTGCATGCTTTTGCATGGCCTGGATAAGTTCATTGGCCAGGAAAATCGGCTCAATTTTCCCGGAAAATTGTGTGTTTTCTTTGGGAGAATTTTCATATGTCCGGAAATAACAAAGTAAGGGCAGTCAAAGGAAAAAAGTTATAGCATTTATAAAAAATAAGACTAAGTTTTTTGGCACAAAAAGGTCAAGAAATGCCAGAAAAATTACTTTGAAAATTTGATAACTTTTCCTCTTAAAACGTCAAAGTCGCGATTTGAAACGTCACAATTGGCAACTTTTAGGCAAAGAACCTGAAGCTAATACGGGCTATGTAGAGAAAATGTTGCGAGAAATATGTTTTGCAAGTGCTTAAATTTCAGCTTCATCCGCCATTGTTCTTCATTTTACTAAAATATTTCGAGAAAATACATTTCAAATAAGCACTTTCTCTAATGCTTTAGCAGTAGTTTTAGTTTATGGTTTAATTCTCTATAATTTTTCGTAGAAATGCGTTATTGAGGAGACCGCGACTTTTGAATTTTAAAAAGATTTTTTCAATTGAGCGCGAACTAGGTCCCCTAGGACCCATCTCCGGGATTAGTTTCAGTTTTTATCTGTTTACATATATACAGGGTAACGAATTTCTACGGTAAAGCTCAAAATTACTGTTATTCTACAAGATACGAGAAAAATTGTATACCTTAATTCTGGGTGTCTTGAGCTACATCTTAAAAACTGATTTCTACAATCACAGAATGGCCCATAAGTCGTTGGCGATACAAATTTTCTTTTTTTTTAAATAGAACACGCCTTATATTATTGCATTTTTGCATCTTCAATCGAAATATCATGCATGTCTATGAGAAAGGAAATTTTGGACGCAGCAAGTGCGTTATAGTGGCGAATTTTCCTTAAATGCTTCAAATTTCAATATCTGGAATTTGAGCGGCATCTTGTAAAAATTAATTCGACAATCACAGGTTGCCCATAAGTCGTTGGCGATACAAATTTTCTTTTTTAAATCGAACACCCCTTATATTATTGCGTTTTCCATCGAATTGTAATGCATGTTTTTTTTCGAGTTATTTCAATCGTTTTGCAACTTTTTACATTTTTGGCACATATCAAAGATTGTGATAGAGCGTTTTTACCAACAGAAATCAGAGTAATGCAAACTGCGCATTCAGAGAGGTTTTGGTTTATATTATTTCATGAAAAAATCGAGATGTCATGCACCTGGTGCTCTCAAATAGTGACTGAAAAAAAATCAAACTCACGTAACTCAATTGTTTCAAATAGAACAGTCTGTATTTTGTATTTCAGAAGTGAAGGGCATAATAATAAATGTTTAATAAGTTGTTTAAAAAAATGTTTTCGGATTTTAGTGAAAAAATGGTTTGTCAATTTTTATGCAAAAAATTTTTTGGGAGTTTTGTCGAAAAGCTTATTGGATGAAATATGGTACATTGTTTCTACCATATAGGTTATACTGGTGACCAAATTTGTTGCCTGCTTTCATAAAAAAGACATATTTGCTATTATAAACATTTAAATGAAAATTCACTACCATAACGCACTTGCTGCGTTTAGAATTTTTTCCCTCTTGGTCTATCTCTTCACTTTTTTAAAAATATATGTCCTTCAATTGTTTTCAGCAAGCATGTTTTTCCTCTCACCTCTTCTAACACACGTTTATTTGTATTCATATTGGTGTACCTTGTCTTTATCATTTTTCTCTATAGGCAAATTTTTTCCATGAAAATTCGCTTAAATAAAGATTATGTAGTTGTTACGAGATCCCATAGAATAAATATTTCTCTGAAAACTAAAGATACCCAAGGCAGGTTGCTTTGCAAACGATTGACATTAGAATACCCCGTAAGTTACCAGTTAAAGCCTTTACAATATTTATTATAGAGCGGTTACACTAAGCAAGGGCAATTACGATCAGCGAATTGCCGGTAATATGCAACTAGTGATTTAAATAAATTAAATTGCAAGCCGTAAAATGTAAGTAGATCCAATTTGTTTATATTTGTTTCGTAAATTAACAAATATATACAAAATTGTTGCTGTCAAGTCTAAGAAATCTATAAAATAAATCTTTAAACAATTTCCTGAAGAATCTAACAGAGTTCCGAGTTCATCCAATTCCCACACACAAGCTGTTCGAGGAGGAAGTTGTACGTACCTTGCCCCAACCTCTGTTTATGAACAATTACATAACCTAACCTATTACTATGCAATTATTTTCATCGTATTTAGAGTGTAATAAAATCTAACACACCGTTAGAACAGTCTTATTATTATAAAAATGTGCAAACTTATGACACGGAAAGAAAATGAAAGTCCGGCTGATGAGACTGGTGCAAATTAACAAACCCAATGCAATATTAATGTTAACTGATGATAAATTTTAGTATTGCTAAATTGAATTCCCATTTATTTGATAAATAAAGTATACTTGGTGATTCGCGTAACTTCTTCACTAATATGAATACAAATTCAGTTAACTACAATGTTTATGAACTCACAGTTTTTGTACCAATTTTCCTTGCATGAGAAACTAAAATACATTTGGTCAGAATTAAAGAATGCGGTGTTTTTTTTCTTGAAGCGTAGTACGCGTATTTGCTGACCAAGCTAGTGGCTCCCCTAAACCGCTTTATTACACACTGGTACTAATCCTTGCGACATATCTTCACAGTGTAGAGCTGTCTTTTTTCCTTCTCATTCCACTTTTTCCCTACTTCCTCCATCCGCTTCGAGCGATTAGGGGTTTGGGCGGCCTCGTTGGTTGTTTCCTTTGCTTCGCCAGTTCTTGAATCTATCTTTTATGGTCATGGCTTTTCCGGAAAATTCCATGAGGTCTTGCCTTTTAGCATTATTGGTACGAGGTCCTCGATATTATGTATCCCTGCAGAGTTTAGGGTAGTACTTCGCATCTTGTCGATTTTTGGACATACAAAAATGCAGTATTCTACCGTGTCCCCTTTCCTGCAGTAGATACATCTGCTCTCGATCCCATCTAAGTTTCCCATGCGTTTGGCGTAGGATCTGAAGTACCCATGGCCGGTAAGTAATTGTGTGAGCTCGAAATTAATTTTTCTGTAGTCGCATTTTACCCAGTCTGTCAGGTTTGGAATCAACGTTTTTGCCCAATGTCCCTTCGTGGTGTTTTGGGACAATATTTCCTGACACTTCTTCATGGTTTGGTTTTTGGCAGCCAGCTTAGCCTCTTCTAGTCTCACTCCACTCACCTCATGTGAGAAACATATTTCCTCCACTAACAGGTCTATGGGTACGACGCTCGTCAAAACCTGAATTGCCTCCGTAGAGATGTTACGAACCCCGTACGCCACCCTTAGTAACACTGAGCTGCATGCTCTCGATCGTCATTTTATATTTATGTATCTCTATTGTTTAATGCCATACCGGCGCTTCGTACAGTAGGATTGGGTGCATTACTCCGCTAAGCAGTAGCAGTTTTGCTGTTATTGGGCATCCTGCGTTGGGAATTTGCCCACTTAGTGGTGCTGTTCCTCTTTCAGCCTTTTCTTTTGCCATTCGTACATGCTGGACAAAATTGAGTGACTCGCCGATTGTTATTCTTAGATACACCAGGGTCTTCGCTGGTTTTGCCAGACGAGGTTTTTGAACTTCCTTTATAACTTTACCTGGCAAGTCTCGGAATATTTTATCTGTATCAGAGACAGAGGGCAAACAAAGGACTATAAATCAGTGGCGGCGCCCGGTTTAAGACACTTTTGTTTTTTATTGCCTCAGAAATATAAACACTTTCGTACGCATCTAGCTTCGCTGGCTGTCAAACATTTTTGATAAGTTTCATATTTTCTTTATCAATGTGGTGGTTATTATCCCAAATATGTTATGCCACGCATGACTTGTCTACACTACCGTATCTCAGCTGTGCCAGATATTGACGAAATCTAGTCTCAATGGTTCTCCTAGTCTGCCCAATGTATTTAAGATTATCTCATAGATACCCGACATTTTAATGGCTTTATCTTTATATTTCATATTACCTAACAAATTTCTTAAATTACTTTTTGTCGAAAAAGTCAGCTGCAAACAGGGGTTTCCTAAAAATGCTCTCGAGACCCCTTATAATGCGAGGTTCAAAAGGTAGGCAAACAAATTTTTTCTCTATTTTATATTTCCTGAATGTCGTGCATTCCGCTTAGATTTTCTTTGTTCTGTGTCTAAGAATTAATTTTTCCACTAAGCAATCCGAATATCCGTTATATTTAGTCACGTTTTTAACGTACTCGAATTTTCTACGTTCGCTTCGTTTTATCATGGTGTCCTTTAAGCGGGACGAAAAATTGTCCCTAATTTTGGGACCCTTTATGAGGACCGCCTCTATTTTTTCAGGGGCCAGCTAGAGTTCTTTGGCCATTATGCATCTGTCCACTCTTCTTAACGTTTCGTTCACTCAAAAACTAAATGTGTCTTGTTCCGGTGCCTTTGCTAGAACTGCTAGGCCATCAGCATAACCAAACAGAGTAACCACTTCAAGCATTTTAGCTTGAGGATTCCATAGTAGATTATGTTCCAGAGGATCGATCCCGCAGGCTGGGTCCTTGCGGGACTTCCATCCTGACAGCCATCGTCTCTCCCTCGCAATGCTGATCTTTCTGTATGAGAAGTAACTGCTTATGATGTTTACCAGGTACTCAGAGATGTTTCTTCTTTTCAGTTTTTTATGATTTTGCCCCAGCTAGCAGTGTTGAAAGCATTTTTCACATCGAAAGTGATCAATGCACACCATTTTTCCCCTGTGTTTTTTTGCGACTTCCGTGTCGTAACTTGTAGCATGTATTGTAGATGTTTGCTTTCGAAAACCAAAGTGTCGCACTCAAAATATCTTTCTTACTTATATTCTCTTTTCTAGCCTGGCTTTGTCCAAGTGGTTTAGTAGTTTTCCTAGCGTATCCAGCAGGCATAGAGGTCTGAAGAATTGTATCAGCTCTAAGGGCTTACCGTTTTCCAAAGCAAGACAGCATTTGCTATTTTCCACTCTAGGGGAAACTCTTGTCTCCAGAGCAGTTCATTTATGACGTTTATCAGCACCTGTGGACCTATTTCGGCCAGCTTTTTTATGGATTCTGTTGGTATCCAGTCTGAGCCGGGAGCCTTGTCGGATCTCATTTTTTCAGCTACTCTGGTCAACTCCTCTTCCGTAAACTCCACTATCTCCGCTATCCCATTCGTTTCCCAGTATTCTGATCGTCTGGGGAAGAGGTCTTCTATAATCCGTCTTCTAGCTGACTTTGTGAGGTTATGTGGTGGCGTCCGGGATCCGAACTGTTTCGTCACAATCCGGTAGCTCTCACCCCAGATCTTTACGTTCAGTTTCTAGAACAGGGCTGCCTAAATGCTCTTCTTGAAATCTGCTATCATCCGTTTTAGCTCCTTTCTCTTCTTTGTGTGCAACTCAATTGCTTCCGTGACTGCTAGCTGGGACGATAACCTCCTTCTACAATGAGTAAGTTGTCTTCTGGATCTCATATATTCGTTTCTTTTTTCTCCTATTTCTGTGCTCTTTGGCACTTCTCTTTGGTTCTCCTGTCCGACCACGCAGCTCCGATTCACTGCTGTTTTCAATTTGTTGGTCACGCCTACCAGACGCCTGTCTGTTCCGTAGGCACAAAGTAACTTACTAATAAGATTCGTGGCCTGGCCATATCTATCAGCCTTTTCAGCCTAATAACTTCAGCTTTCGTTCGTTTTTGTTTCCGCCCGTGGACATTAAATGTTATATGTGCGTGGTCGCTCAGTGTCTCACTGTCTTAGACTGTCCAATTTCCTCTCGTGATAAAAACGTGTGGTTTAACCTACTTCAATGTACATGTATGGAATTCAGTTGCGTTTTCCATTAAAGCTTGTTTGGGCTTTTGCCAGTTTTATTAATCTTTAGTGAAATATTCGAATTATGGGAAGTAATATTCATATGAAATTCGTCACCAATTAATTGTTTGCAATCTAAAACTAGATTTTTCCTGTTTTCAGATTTTACATTAATACAAGCTATATGTGGTGTGGGTTTATGTCTCCTATCGGTGAAAGTTTTTTGATACAAGATCGATATTTCTTGAAGAATTGGATAATTCTGTTTAAGAACTATTATTAGCCTGTTATTTTTTTGTATCTGGGGCTTGTATCACACAGATCAAAATCTGATATGTCATGTGATTACTCACTTTAATGTCATTTTGTGTTTTGTTTATTAGGTAAAGGTAATTTCCGTGTGTTTTTTTTAACGTCGGTCTATTTCCGCGACTATGGCCAATCACCGACGCCAGGGAGCAGTTTCACCTCACTATCTTGAAAACATTGCCGAACCCCTGCCTTTCTGTAAGGAGGGTAGGAACGGCGGAAGGGCGGAACGTGCAAACATTCAACTTGCTGAAATAGAATGACACAAGCTCGGTTGATCTTAGTTTTACAGGATGTACTGAAAAAGTAAAAGGGGAACGCTGGGAATCGAACGCAGTGCCCTTCGGTTCAGAGGCGCACGTTCTTATCACTGAACCACCGAGACTCTTAAGGTAATTTCTAAAAATAACTTGCTGTTAAAATAGTTGGTAACGTCAACTGTTGGCATTTTCAAATTTTAATGTTGACGTCAGTTTACTTTTTGCATTAATGAGCTTGGGACACGGCAGTTCATCTTTTCTTATGTATTGATCACGTATTCATTGACGTTTTCTGCTTTAGGTTTTTTCTATGTACGAGATCCGTGGCGAATGTGTGTTGATATACATTTAGTGACCTGCCTTTGAGGCAGGTTATTAAAAGGACAATTATCTCGAATCGTATACACTTCTAATACGTAGCTTCAGGAGAACACTGTTCACTGGTCACTTGATACGCTCAGAGTTTATGGCACTTGGTTCAAGCACATCTTCCTCACTAATGGCTCAAGCCAAACTAAAAAGTGAACAAAAGTCACCAGCCATCGTTAAATTGCGCTAATAGCTTACTGCCACTGCAAACACACAGGCAGTCAATTTTTACAATTTTAAGATTCTTTACTATGAACTTTGAATTAAATTTAAAATGTCTCAATTGCAATAAATATTTTGACTTTTTTTAAGTCTCGATTTCCAGATAGCTCGGTTTATAAGGTGTCGTGAATATCTTTGGAACAAAATTTGGAGCTAGTGGTCAATATGAAGTTGTACGAGAAATCCAAAAAAACAACAATATATAGGTTGTTCTATCCAAAATAATTTTTTGGTAATTTTGGTAATTAAATTGAGATAATAATAATAATAATAATAATATTTATTTGGTCCTTTAGTTACAATTCTTGTAAATCGGACAAGTCAAAAAACTTACAAGATAAAAACTTACAGGATAAAAAATATAAAAACGTGTCACAACTTATCAAAGGTACGTGCCCAAAAATCTAAAATATAACGAGCTTCACATCACAAGAAAAAACATTCGTTCACAGTGCAGCTTCACAAAATTCACTCAAACTATAAAAACTATGAGTAATTGAAGCAACCTTCAGTTGCTTTCTAAATTTTTTTGTACAATTTGTATCCTTTAGAGAACAAGGCAGCTGGTTGTACAAAAATCAACATGCATAACATGGCGACTTCTTAAAAAAGAATGGTGACATTTCATTGACTGTTGTTGCCCTTACTTGGTGAAACTTGTCCATACTACATACAGACTTGGAGACTACTTCTCTGGCTTCACTGTTGGTTTTCGTTGGTAAATGACGTAGCCACCGCGTAAGCTAACTGGAGCAAGTGACCCTACGAATTCTGGAAGTTCTAGGATGTTCTTCAACGTTTCTGAAAACCTCATCTGTCATCTGTGTTTCATGTTTATTTTCAATTTGATAAAAAATTTTTGATCAAAACATCATGTCATAACATAGCAACAGATATTTATTTGTAGTTGTCATGATTTCGTACTAATTCAATTTTAGTCTGTCTGAGAATGCTGTCAAGCAGCGAAACTATAGTCACAGAAACGTTGAAGAACATCCTAGAACTTCCAGAATTCGTAGGGCCACTTGCTCCAGTTAGCTTACGCGCTGGCTACGTCCTTTACCAACGAAAACCAACAGAAAAGCCAGAGAAGTAGTCTCCAAGTCTGTATGTAGTATGGTGACATTTATTCAGGTGAAAAATATCTTTTTCACGAGTGTTGTACCCATGAAAATCCGAGTTGATAACAAATTTTCTCTTGTTTTTATGAATGTAAGTTAACAGATGGAACAAATAAACTGATGTTAACGTCATAATGTTATTTTTTTAAAGATGTCACCACAAAAGTGCCCATAAGGTAGATTGTATATTAATCTCAGGATTCGTTTCTGTAGCACAAATATTCTGTGGCAGTTCGAGGATTGGCCCCAGATAACGATACCGTAACTCCGATGTGAATAGACATTAAATTGAGATCCACCAAGTATTCTAAAAATTATACTTTAAAAGTGCTATTATGAGTGCGAAAACTACTAATAAACGGGTTGCGTGAATCACTCTGTATAACAAAACGTAACATCTCGGAATTACGAGTACTAAACTTGAAAAATATGCGAAGAGAGTGTTGAATTGATTGGCAATAAGTGTGGAAGCATATACGTGACATATTTCAGTCTTTACGCAATCTACATACTTACATTCTAATACCATCACAGCTAATTAAAATAGTTTAGAGAAGGTATAGATTCAGTTATTACTATAGTATACTATTTGAAGTCGAAAAGTATACCGTAATGCGTCTGTAGTTTGGATAGAAAAAAATTCTATTCAGCAAGTTCTGTGTCCAGAAACAGTAAAATCAAAAAGTTATGACGCAGAAAGTCTGTTATGTTATACATAAAAATGGCCAGCATAGATGCAAGTATGCTGGCTAGTTAGCTGAAGAAATTGATGAAAGACGTTAATTAATATAATAATTACGGAAGATATGTCTATTTTAGTAACACTGAGTGAGTTGAATTTGAAACTGTTGAAGCTGTACTTGAATTCGTCTAAACCGAGTGGCAATAGAAAAGGCGTGGGTGATGTGTCGTCTATTGAACGCGAGAATGTCAACCTGGATTTCAATATATTGAATAAGAGAGTGTCTTAGATGGGGAGAGAAAATAAACTACTCACCACAATGAACGTTCAACTGGAGGCGATAATTAGTTAGCAAACACTATGGATATCACTACTAACAGAGGGTAACATATTCAAAATCTATTAATGGCACTGCTCCATCTGTTGATAAGACGAGTAAGGTCTTGAAGGTATCTGATCATGATTACAGATTTACATATTCTATCAGAAAAGTAAAATCAAATCAAATCATCGAACGGAGTTCCAGTAGGTGGCAGAAATCTATCCAATAATCAATAGAAATTTCACCAGTTGTATCCGTTGCTCCACGACAGACAACTTTAGCTTCTGTGGCAAGACGGGCTGTGCTGTCTATCCATTGGCAATATTAGGTCGCAACTCTTAAGTTGCGAATTAATATTGCGGACGCAATTGCAAAACTGAAGCAAGGACCTCGCCAGCCGACTTTTATGCATGGAATATTTGTGCCGTGGAGATCTGAAATGCATTCACTCCTTCAATTCATCTTTAGTCCTTGGATCATAGTAATATACCCATGTTTCGCCTACAGTCACAAGGCGACCCAAAACTTTTGATGAATCTTCTTCAAAACGGTGGCACACTTCCTTCAACATTGTCAAACGACCGGGCTTCTGATGAAGATGCAAGGATTTGGAAATCCATTTTGCCAAAAGCTTTCCCATTCCCAAGTCGTGGAAAACAATGTGAAACGTTCATAGAAAATGTGCAACATTTCTACGACACATTTTAGATCAATTCGTCCATCTTCTAAAATGATTTCATGGACAGAATCAATGTTTTTTTGAGTTGTCAGGGAAATTGAGCATCCACAGCGGTGCTCATCTTTGACATTTGATCGTCTTCTTTTAAATTTCGTAACGCAGTTTTTAATAACGTCATGCGAAACACCTGGATCACATAAGGTTTCTACCATATGTAAGAAAATAGAAAAAAGTCTAAATAAAAGGTTTATTGAACTAAATTGGACATCGTAATCGAATACTAATTCTTAGGTATAAAACTGTGTCGCGAACTGATGCTGCTTGGAATCTATCCCAACACGCAGTGCTGGGCTGCCCTTGCCCCTCCTTCCATCGGGACCAGCGACAACAAGGAAGACCACAGGCTGATTGTTAAGGAAGAGGAGGTGTTGCCAGCTTACACTCAGCCAACTTGACCTTGGGAAGTCCACCGACGCAACTTTAAAATTGTTTTCGTCTAATATCAAGCAATCCCAGCAACACAAACAAAACACTGGTCTGAAAACGAAATAATCTGCAACCTGCACTGGACATAAATATATTAAGAAAATATGAAAAACATAAAAACCCCACATAGTTAACTAAAAATTTCATAATTACCATCATTACTAGAGTATTACTACATATATTTCTTCATTAATATGTGCACATATGTTTTGTTCTCATGCGTCTATTAATTTACGCGGGCTTGGATAACTACTACCCCCTTAAAACTAATGAGTACCGCAGCGGACTCGGATAATCGCCACTCCAGGCCTGGATCGCCAGCGTCCAACATGCTGCAAAATTAAGAGGTTTGGAGTTCTATTTGCCATAACTGCCACCACCTTCTTCAGGCGTTCAGAGCCAGTCTGAACACGGCTTTGTACTCATACCTTCACCAACTTATAACAATTACAGCTAACGCTCCCCTTTCCAGAGCAACTTGATCCGCAGTTATATGTTGCAGAACCTGGAATACCTCAAACGCTATATATCCATTACCAAAGGCCTTTGAAGTTGTAAACGGTCTCCTCCCTCTTCGTGGTTTGTTTTACTTACAGGGTCGCCAACAATCGTTGTTGAAACTGTTGAATCCCGGGACTCGTTGTGGATAAATGTCTCCTCTTCACTGCCTGATTCACCTTATTCATGGAATTCACATTTTCTCAGATAGCTGTCAAATTAAGTACAATCTCTGTCGCATTGTTCTCATGATGTTGTTCAGTTGTGGATATTTTCACTCTAAATAAAACTTGACTCAATAACCAACTTGAGTAAGTTGACTGGGTGCGAATACCAACTTCACTAGGTGTAAAGTGTATCATCCAAACATAGCTGCATTGTAGATAAAGCAACTAAAATTGTTTGGTTACATCTTTCAATACTGGTGGTGTAACTACCACTTTTTCCTATCTATCGACGTATATGCATCCGATCAGAGATACCATCACAGGTGTCAATTGACGTTCGTGTCGTTTCTTGATAACATGATCAGACAATCGCTGGGATGAATTTCCTTTTGGAAAAGATGGCTTCCCATCTTGCACTGCTCGGCTGCCCGATCCCTCCTTCCATCTGGACCAGGAACAACAAGGAAGACCACATGCTGCGTGTTATTTGCCTAATACCCCTTTTGAAAATAAATACTTAGTAAAAGACTGAGGTTGGACACTATACAATACCTAGTAACTAACCGAAACTCATTGTTTATCAAAATATAATTTTTTGTCACAATTTAACTGTGGAATGTCAGACTGTGACAGCTTATTTATAGAACATTATAGTTGTTTACCATAGCAACTAAAATCAACTTTGCTTACTGGAAAGTTTCCAGGCCACCCTCGTACGTCTGTCTGCATGTCATTTGACTAGATATTATTTTCAGAAACAAATAAACATATATATATATATATATATATATATATATATATATATATATATATATATATATATATATATATATATATATATATATACTATCACATTTAAGACACACGTTTGTCACTCTAGGAATTGCTAAAATGTAATAAGAGATGCCTAGATTTGGTAACGAGAGATTCTAAGAAACTGTCCTAAAATTTCCTACTGATTCTCAGCAACATCAAATAAATTTTCATTTTATGTCTGGACGTGTCTTTCAGTGTGTTTTTATGCAGAAAATCAGGTCAACCGTCCCTCCGATATTGTAATAACCTTTTCGGTATTGATCTCTTTACGGCTAATTGTGTTTATCTTTATCTGCATGTTTCCATTTCATGACACATTTAAAAGGACATGAACATAATTGAACGATATTTGTAAATTGCACTCACATTGTTATTTGGTTAAGAGTAAATAAAGAGGAGGGATGTTAAATTTTGCTCTATCTATGTACTCTGTAGTATTTTAGTATCACACAAATGGCGAGCAAATTTAATTAAATTTGACTATTTAAAGAATAAAGCTGAAAACAGCATCGACATTCTAAGGTACACAACACGTAGAAATTTTGGAAGCGATGTGAAGATAGGCATTATATTTTACCGTTCTTATCCCAGATCCATCCTAGACTATGGATCTATTTTCTATGGCTCTGCGTCAAATACTTTGCTTAACCAAATAGACAAGGTGCAAGATAAGGCCTTAAGAGTAATTGTTGGGGCGATTATGTCATCCCTCGTACAGTCCTTATTAGTTATAACCAATGAACAACCTATGCATATTACAAGATTTTATTTACCTTCTTATTTAGCACACAAAAGGACTTCCTTTCCGACCAAATTCAAAAGATTTGTGTTACCTACCTTACAAATAAATTCTAATCTAACAAAAATACTCCACCAATATTTAAGGCTTCCCTAAAGATTTATAATTCTGGGTTGATTCCAAAAGAACCTTTAAATTTTCGATTTTATTACCCCTTTGACCTCCAGTTAGTGAAACCTAAAGTAATTACACCAATGTATACCAACATTCTGAGCATAAATAAAAGTATTATAAATACGCGCTCATTTGAAGAAATTGTTTTAAAATTCAAGGTCGCGTTCCCGTCATTACTGATTTTTTTTTAACGAAAAATCACTAATAAAATTAGGGGCAGGATGGTTAATTAAAAAATTAAAGTACTGGGTTATAAACACAGGAGTACTGAAACATGACCTTGGTAACATTTCCAGCTCAAAGCTTTTCTCAAAATTTGTTATTTAGTAATTTTAGGTGCATTGGTTTTGCTATTTTGTTATAGAGTTTTTGAATACTGAGTGTTTTAAGAGAAAGCAAAAATATAACATAAGTAACTATGTCACCTTATATGGTCAAGAATACGAAATAAATAGTTCTTACAGGAGCTTTTTCTCTTTTCTATCTATATTAGCTGTACGATGTAATTGATTAGATTTTTCAGCGGAAATATGCACGTAAAAGGCAAACTTCTGAGGCAAATAAAGTTATTTTATAGCACCGTCATTGTATTACAATGTCATTTATATTGTATAAACCGTGAGAATATCAGAAATACCAAACTAGGCATATAACGTTGAAAATGAGAGATAATCAATGCACCGGTTAAATGGTGTCAATATATCATTACTCTCTTGTCTGTTGTCTTTTGCTTTTTAACTTCCCATTGTATTATATATTTAATGGCTAATACATAATTAGCAAAACCTGATTTTATCAAACATTTTGGTAAAAACTAGCAGTGATTCAAATGATATTTTCTCACGCGTTCGCTAATATTGATGTGATTAATAACATTTAAATTTATGATTTGTTTCTTATTTATAAACGTATTATTGATTAGCTGAAACAGTTGGCAAACGTATAAAGCAATGTATTTGCATAACTGTTTTGTTAAAATGTAGTAAACTGTTTTTTTTTATCAGCTAATAAATATAGAAAAATTAGGACGCAGCAAACCCGACACTCTAGTAAATTCATCTGTATACTTTCGTAGAGGACGCTGTTCGCAATTACTTGTCAACTAACATATAAAAAGAAGCTCTAGTTTTTATTCGCTTAGTGTATTCCTCCATTTGATGACCCTAACTTTGCTAGCGAAACGATGATGGTCTGAAAAATGTATTGTGACAAATTAGGTCCTCCAGGTTGTACTTATTAGCTCTTGGCATCTTTACAACACATATAGACAAGGCTTAGGTGGTTCAGTGGTAAGAACGTGTGCCTCTGAACCAAAGGGTACTGGGTTCGATCCCAGAATTCTTCTTTCACTTTTTCAGTACATACTGTACAATTAACATCAACCATTGTGGCATTGTATTTGAGCAAGTTGAATGTGTGCACGTTCCGCCCTTCGGAGGGGGCGTAAAGCCGTCGGTCCTGTGTCCATGTAATGTTGGGTACGTTAAAGATCGCCACCCTCCTTACAGAAAGGCAGGGGTTTGGCAAAATTTCCAGGATAGCGATGTGAAACGGCTTCCTAGCGTCGGTAATTGGCCATAGTCGCGGAAATTAGACCGATGTTAAATTTTTTTCAAATTCATATAGGTTAGGTTAGGTTAGGTTGTTTGTGAGTGGTCCATACCGGACCTTCCACCGCGACCAACGGTCTATTGTGGCTCACGCCTAATGTTTATATTTCGCCCAACAAATCCAGCCTCCTGCAGAGGTCGATAACCTTTGTGAGCGAAAGTCGATCCAGATCCTCTGGAGCAAGCTTTACCTTGCCAAAGAGCAGGTGTCTAGTCCTATCCGCTGCCGGACAGGAACACAGCACGTGCTCTGCTGTTTCGTCATCCTCCATACACAGTCGGCACTCGGTCTCCTGACCGATTCCAATACGGTGCATGTGATGCCGCAAGCGGCAGTGTCCTGTATATAGGCCTACTAGAGTTCTCAGTTGTTGTCTGTTCAGCTCTAGTAGTTTCTTAGCCCTTGACTCAGACAGGCCATTTATGAAGGCCTTGGAGTGAGCTAATCCTGGAAGATTTTGCCAATATTGAATTGTCTTTCTGTCTGTCCAGGTTTTTAAGGTGCGTTTTGCTGTGCAAGATGTTATTCCCAGCACCGGTTCTGGTCCGATAAAGCCGCACTCGGCACCACTCCTGGCAAGCGCGTCTGCCGCGACGTTGCCATCATGATCCGAGTGACCCGGTATCCAGACCAGCGACACCTCATTACAGCTGCCCAATTCGTTAAGGGCAGATTTACAACTCCATACCGTCTTTGAATTGCACCGGTAGGAACCAAGAGCCTTTATTGCAGCTTGGCTATCTGCATATATCTTTATCGATTTGTTTGTGCATAGGTCCTTTAAACTTTCCCTTGCACACATCTCGATGGCATAAACTTCTGCCTGGTGTATCGTTGCGTACTTGCCGAGACTAGTTGATAGTCTAGCATCGGTGCTGCCCCCATAGGCGCCGGCTCCTACTCCCATATTGGTTTTGGAGCCGTCCGAGTACCAGCAGAGGTCCGCTCTCAACAGGGTCGATTGGTTCCGGTCCCAGTCCTCCCTTTCCGGGAGGACGGTCTTGAAAGACAGATCTCTGCTGATTTTTCTAGGCATCAAGTCTGAGACCATTCCCAGTATCCTGTGACAATCACTGTCATCAAGGAGTCCGGACCCTCTCAGATTGACTTCCCTCGGCATGTTATCTGCCGTTTGTATTAGTCTGTACGTTGTCCACCTCGCCACCCTCTCCAACCATATGTGAAGTGGGGGAATATTGAGGAGGACCTCCAGAGCGACTGATGGTGCGGTGCTTATCGCTCCCGTTATCATCAGGCATGCTTGTCTCTGTAGATGAGCCAGTTTGGCCCTCGCGGTACCGCGAAGTACCTTAGGCCACCAAACTATGGCTCCATATGTTATCATAGGTCTGATAACCACTACATAGAGCCAGTACATCTGTTGGGGGTTTGTTCCCCAGTTGTTCCCACAGATTCTCCGGCAGGTCCACAGGGACATCTTAGCCCTGCGGATAACATTTTCTAACTGTCTGTCCCAGTTGAGCTTCTTATCTAGGATAACTCCCAGATATTTTGCTTGGTCCGAGAATGGTATGTTTTCCCCCATAAGATTAGGTGGTTTTAATTTGTCCAACCTTCTTCTTCTGGTGAACGGGACAATGATCGTTTTGCGAGGGTTCACAGACATCTGTTCCCTTCGGCACCAATCATTGACTACATTTAGTGCTTCTTGAAGAGTACTAGACAGTTCCTCCTCAGACTTGCCTCTAACCATTATGACGAGATCATCCGCATACGCCTGGACCTCAACCTCCCAGAGTTCGAGGATAGCCAGCAGGTCGTCCACAAAGAGGGACCACAGCAGGGGGGATAGAACGCCCCCCTGAGGACACCCTCTCGCAGCCCTAACGCTAACCACCTCTCCCCGTAATGAGGTAATAATGGTCCGATTGTGCAGCATGCTTCCAATCCAGCCACAGATGGTAGGTTCCACCCCCCTAGCGATAGTGGCCTCGTAGAGGGAGATCGGTAATTCATTATTAAATGCTCCTTCTATGTCGAGAAATGCCGCCACCGCAACCTCTCCATTTTCCAGAGAGTGTGTGATCTTCTCGACGAGGTTATTGAGCGCTAACTCAGTTGATTTGCCAGTTTGATAGGCATACTGGTGGGTATTTAGGGGGTTCTTGGGTAAGATGTTCCCCCTAATGTGTCCGTCCAGTATTTTTTCCAATCCCTTCAAGAGGAATGATGTGATACTGAGAGGTCTCAGTGAAGTGGGTAGGAGGTCATTACGTCCCAATTTGGGAATGTAAACCCCCCTAACCACCGTCCAGCTGGAAGGAACATAATTCCAGGCCAGACTGGCTCTGAACAGCCTGATAAGGTAGGGTAGGAGAATTTCCAGTCCCTTTTGTAGTAGGACCGGTACCACCCCATCCTCCCCTGGCGACTTGAATGGCTGGAAGTGATTCACAGCACACTCCACTGCCGAGGCTGTAACTATTCTCCGAGCAACTAGCCAGTCCTCCCTTTGGGGACGTTTAGATCGTCCCTCAGATGGTAGGACCTCACCGTTGCTCAGGATCAGACAATCTGGGAAGTGTGTGTGTGCTAAGAGCTCTAACGTTTCTTTCCGAGATTCAGTAAAGGAACCATCTGGTCGTTTTATCGATCCCAGTTCCTGTACACGGTCGCGTGAGAGAATCCTGTGGATTCTGGCGCCGCTGGGCACACTATCAATGTCCCCGCAGAACCTCCTCCAGGACTCCCTCTTTGCGTTCCTAATCTCCTTGTTATACTGTGTTAGAGCAGTTTTATATTGTTCCCAGTTGCCTGTAATCTTAGCACGATTGAAGAGACGTCTAACTTCTCTACGTAGTTTTTCGAGGTTATTATTCCACCAAGTAGACCCTCGACTGTCTCTCTTTGACCTCAGTGGACAGTTTTCGTGATAGGCAGAGACCACAGCTTCCCTAATCTGTTCAGCCGCAATCTCTATCTCATCACGATCCCTCACTGTGGGGATAGTGGACCCAAGTCCGGCGGCGAGGGACTGCTTGTACCCCTCCCAATCCGTCCTCCTCGGGTCCCGAAACTCCACCACAGGTCTAGGGCCTGTTTCAATCTCAAATAGGATATGGGCATGGTCTGAACAAGAGGGCTCAGACGACACCCTCCATTTGAGGATTTTTGAGCTCAAAAGTCTTGAACTGATCGTAAGATCTAAAACCTCTCTCCGATTAGCTGTAAGAAAGGTGGGTTCCGAGCCTATGTTGTTTACCACTAGCTCCTCCCCTAATAAGTATTCAAATAGTGACTCACCTCGCCTGTTAGTGTCCGTGCTCCCCCAAGCCAGGTGATGGGAGTTCGCATCACACCCCATAACGAGGTGATAGTTGTTCCTCTTGCAGTAGGCGATCAATTTCCGCACCTCTGCTGGAGGTGGTTGTTCTGCATCTCTGTCTCCAGGGAAATAGGCCGAGCAGGCCACTACTTCCAGCCTGGTCCCCCCGGATGTGATCACGAGATGGATGGATGCCATGTCCTTGGTGCAGTATTCTGAAAGTGTAAAGTACTGCAAGTTGTTTCTCATCCAGATACAGGCTCTGGGGTTAGTGCCAGTGCCCACCTCTACTATCTTACCAGAAGTGTTACCCAGCCCTTTAGTTCGTTCCGAGTTGGCGGTCCAGGGCTCTTGGAGAAGTGCAATATCTATTTGCTCTTCCTTTAATTTCATGCTAAGGAGGTATGTCGCAGCCTTAGCATGATGCAGATTTGCTTGAATGCACCTTATATTAGTGGGCATGGGGGAAGGGATAGGTGTTCGTGAAGGATAAGGATGAAGGTTAAGGAGCTCGAAGGGAAAAGGATTTAAGGTGCTGGTTCCTCCTCCTTTTTAGAAGCTCGATAACCAAGCTTCCTAGAGGAGGGTCTACCTTTGGTAGGTATCCCAGGGGTGGACTTTCCTTTCCCCTGTTGTATTCCCCTGGAGGTTCCAGTGGAAGGTTGAGTCCTGCCACCTCCTCTCTTGGGGTCAGTTTTTTTGGTGGAGCTACCACCCACCACGGTGCCACTACTCGAGGGTACTGACGGGGGGATTGATCCCCCACCACTCCCGGAAGGGCCCGCACCTGTCGCCGGTTTACAGGCGACGCTGGTAGCAGAAGCTGTGGGTTTAGGCTCAGTCGCAGACCCCCTAACCCTCGGCCGGAACAAGACCCGCCCGAAGCCAAAGAATGGTCTGAAGCCAATTCCCTCCAGCGTATTCATGGACATATCGTCGACCGAAAATGTCCATGTCTGTCCTGATGGTCCCGTCGCAACTCGGTGTAGTACGGTCCACTCCCGAGTGTTCAGCCCACCATTCATTCGCCTCAGTCTGGCAAATTCATATAGACAAACATGTTTTGAAGCTAATCACACAAATCAAACCAGCATTAACTAGCAACAATAATAACCTTCAATATATATATATATATATATATATATATATATATATATATATATATATATATATATATATATATATATATATATATATATATATATATATATATATTAGTACGCTACAAAATAATTTTGACTGTGGTTTTTTCGTTATATATTAAACTTGCCTTCACGTTATTTTATCAGATTGTTAGAACCAAACTTAAACTTTAATCATCACCGTCGGAAAATGATGTTTGCCTTGCTAAATGACTTCCGGGCTGTTTTGTCGTCAGTTGCTGGACGTTTCGCCAACCATAGCTACTGGGTTTTTCAGTAGCTGGACTGAACAAGTTAGTGCCGATAAAATTAGGAGTGGAAAAAGTGCCCTTAGCTACTTCTGCACGTCAGTGGAGGAAGCTGGAAACCACCTCTTAAGCTAAAACAAGTAGTTTACTGTCCTCAAAATATATGTAATGTTTCATTTTAATCCATCGCACCACTTGAAATAAATTGTCATTTGAAACTTCAACACCCTGTATTTTGGAAATGGTTAATTTACAGACATCAGTTACCTACTTTAATGTGCCTAATTTGGCACAAGGAGTTTATAGTAGGTTGTTGGTAGTTAAATTTTGAATGTTTATATATATATATATATATATATATATATATATATATATATATATATATATATATATATATATATATATATATATATATATATCCATGTTTACACCCACCCCCAAATTCATCCCAATTGAAAAGATCCAAACAGAAGATGCTATAACACATCTACCTACTGACGAAGCGTGGAAATTACAAGAAAAGACAAGACAATGCCAGGATTTTATGTTTTGCCAAACGTCCACTTTTCACCCTTTCTCTTTACGAACGACAGTCACTTAGAGACCTAAACCGGAACACAGAAATTATAATCCGACTAGCAGACAAAGACAACACTACAGTGATATGCGACAAAATAGTTTATATACAAAAGAAAATACGGTCCCTCAAAAATTCATAAGCCTTTGCTCTATCGTAAGTGCCCACTATTCACTCGCATAAAAACCCACGAAACATCTAGTCAAAACTTTCCAGCCGTTCGTAGAACAAGCCACATCCTTCGTCGAAAATTCCACCTGTTTTCAAAATAGTACCATTTCTCAAAACGACATCCTTGTTAGCTTCGACATCGTTTCCCCTTAATTAAAATATTTCTAAAACCCTTGACATTTTCAAAAATAAACATACTGTTTCACCAGAAACTCTGGTCATCCTTAAAACATTGATTCTCCAATGAGTTCACCACTCCTTTCTGTACTGGCTAACATTTTCATGAACAAACAGAAGCCCTCAGTTCATCCAAACTTAAACCAAGCTGCAGGTTAAGGTACGTGCACGACGTTTTTGCCATCTGGCCACACGGTAAGGTATCTTTACAGTTTACCATGGAAATAGAAAACAACTCATCTTTATTTTCCTTAGATGTACACACCACCAAAAACGCACACCGATGACTTGATTAAACTGTTTAGCAAAAACAAACCCACATTAATAGCTATCATAACGCTCAATCCCACCATCATCTATCGCAACTAAACTCCCTGGATCTAACTCTGTACCACGATTTGTTAGACTAACAGATGATAACAATTAACAGACAAAATTAAACCTTCTGGAATAGACATTACTAGAAAATGGATACCACAAGAGCAATATACAAAAGCGTCTTAGCAACACAAAGCCATATATTAAAGTGTCCCGACAAAATCAGCTAGATTTTTAGAACCCTTAACATCAAAACGATCTTCACAACAGAACAAACACTATCAAGTCTAATAAAAACTTACAAAGGATACGATTCCAAACATTTTTATGAAAATTCACTTCGATAACGCACTTGCTGCGTCCAGACTTTTAAAGTAGCCAGTTTGTTTCAGGATTCATTTTCATTTGGTTTATCTAAAACCACTCCTTTGCTTCTTCATCATGTTTAAATATCACTCTTTTCTTTCAGTTCTCCTCATTATCACTAATCATCTGCGAAGTCATTTGAGATATCTGCATTTAAATCATTCGCATACAACATAAATAATAGCGGCCCTGTGAAACACGTTTTTAAACTATTTCAATGCTGAAATCTTCTCTGTTACTACTCTTTGTTTTCTTCCGCTGAAATATGGGGACATTAGGTTTCTTGTTATTCATCTCGTGCAATTGAATTTCAGCTTGTCCAGCAGTGTCAAAAGCCTTACTTAAGTCATAGAAAACAACCTCATCGTCATCTTTAGCATCAAAACCATCTGTCATCTCATGTTCCCGACTCATCATTTCCGACACAGTAGAGCATTCCTTCCTTGATTAGTGTTCGCAAAATAAAAATAGATGGACATAATAAGTCGTAGTTTATTTATTTCAACAACACACCACGAGGGCTTACAGCCTAAATACTAGCGTACCGTGGGTGTCGACAAGGAGGAAAGAGGCAACTTGTTAATTCTGGACATGAAGGTTTTGAGGTTCGAGGGAGAAGGAAAAACATGTGCGGGCAAGGAATTCCACAACTTGGAAGTCCTCGGGACAAAAGAGCGGGCATAACAAGATGTTCTATGTTTGGTGACCTGGGCAGTAAAAGGGTGCATTCGCTTTGTTCCCCTGGTAGATCTGTTGTGGGCAGCAGGTGGAGGAACTATGGAAGAAAGCTCCTCTGAGCAGTGCCCGTGCAGATATTTATAAAAGAGAGAGAGGTCACCAACGGCACGTCGGTGGGCAAGGGATGGCAGCCTTTGGGTAAGGGTAAGGTCACCGATGAGACGTATAGCTCTCTTCTGAATGGAGTCCAGGATAGCGAGTGTAGAAGCGGCAGCAGCACCCCAGATGTGGGAGCAGTATTCGAGGTTTGGTCTTATTTGTGAAGTATACAAAGTATAGAAATTAGCTGATGAAAAATATTTGCGAGCCTGGAAGAGGAAACCTAATTTCTTAGCAGCCGCTTCTGCAATTGATGTGACATGTTGGTGCCAATTGAGATTTCGATCCACAGAGATGCCAACAAGTTAAAAGGACTCATTACTTTGAATAACTTGGTTGTTTATTGTGATGGGTCTAGAGCTGGGGTATCTCTTATGAGAAAGAAAGCAAGACTGTGATTTGGTGGGGTTGAATTGTACAAGATTTCTACTTCGCCAGTCTAATATTGTTTGGAGATCCACGGAGACAGAACCCTCCATGAGTCTGCGATCCTCATCTAGTTGGGCTAAAGAGACAGGCTTAGAATATTGTATATTTAAGTGGAGGGTGCTGTCGTCCGCGTAACTGTGAACTGGATTGGAGGTGCTAGAGAGGAGGTCATTGATGTGGGGAAGAAACAAAGTAGGGGCTAGTTGTAACGACCAAGCGACTTCACCTTTATACTTAATGCTTACAGTCATTTGCAATTACATAATAATTAATAAATAATCAGAGTCAGTATAAAAAATAATCTGCCTTGAAACGCCTAAAAATTTACCTTATAAAGTATCATCAACAAAAAGACAAAAACGAATATAAATGTGTTTTCTATAAAAGGAAATGTCACAATAGGTTTGCATTTTTAGATTAAGTAAATATATAATGCAAATCTATTGTCGTGCTGGCGAGATTCCATTAATTCTATTATGTATAAATTTTTATAGTCCTTAACGGTGTCGTCACCGCCTTGGTCACATATCTTTTAGCTACTTTATGACATTTCAGTTTCGATTTTATTGTGCAGTATAATGAAACTAAAAGTGTTGTTTGGTGGGTGTAAGGTAAAATATTCACTACATTATTTACTATTAACTTCCTTCACATTCACTCATATTGTGCCACTACCAAGATTTAATATATATGTACAAATATACTGACTTTCCAAAAAAACCAAACACCCAGTAAGAATCGACCAATTGCAATGACATTTTCTATACTACTCTGTTTTGTCCCTGATAAGAAATTATAACAATATGGACAAAAAATTTTAACAGGCGTACACCTTTTAATTTTTGTTTTATCAAAAAATTATATCTTTAAATTTTCGTTTCCTTCCGTTTGAAGCAACATTTCGTAGCGATATGTGCTCAGTTTATAAAGTCATTTCGTCATTATGCCTAGGCGACGTTTACGGAACAATTACGACCGCATAGGACGCAATGTGTCCAACAGTGTTACAGTGTTGCTCCAGGTGGTCTAAAGACAATTCTAAACTCTGGACGCAGCAAGTGCGTTATGGTAGTGAATTTTCATAAAAATGTTTTTATCACAAATATGTGTGTTTTCTTTTTAAGAAAGCAGGCATCAATTTTGGTTACCAGTATAACCTATATAGTAGAAACAATGTGCCATGTTTCATAAAAATAACTTTATTGTGTGAAAATGTACAAAAATTTCCAAAAGTAAACTTAAAGTGTTCCCAGAAAAACTCGTTTCTTGGTCAACCTTATAGGTTAATAGCAAATTGAGATATTCAAATATGAAGCATTTGATCAAAATTCGCTACCATAACGCACTTGCTGCATCAAGAATGTCTTTTCTTACAAACATGCATTATATTTCGATGAAAAATGCAATAACATAAGGCGTGTTTGATTAAAAAAAAAAGAATTTGTATCACCAACGACTTATGGGCCAGCCTGTGATTGTAGAAATATTTTTTAAGATGTAGCTCAAGACACCCTATAATTAATATATACAAAATTTTTTCATATCTTGTATAATAACGGATATATTGAGCTTTATTGATTTTTTACGAAAATTCGACAAAAATTATATACCATTAAACGATAAACTCTATAGCTAAGACTACTGCCCAGCATCAGAGAAAGCGTCTATTTGAAATGAATTTTCTGGAAACATTTTAGTAAAATGAAGGACAATGACGGTTGAAACTAACACTTCGGGGTTTGTAAAACATCCTTCTTGAGACATTTGATTTCCATAGCCCGTATTAGATTCAAGTTATTTGCCTAAATGTTGCCGATTTTGACGTTTTAAATCGCAACTTTGACGTTTTGAGGAAAACCCCAATTTATTTTTCTTTAAATGCCTATAACTTTTTTGTATTTTGACCCACAAAGCTAAATTTTGGTAGGTAACTTACCTATAAGGATATAAACTCCCGTACCAAATTTATTTGCCCTTACTTTGTTAATTCCGGAGATATAATTTTTTTCGAAAGAAAACACAAAATTTTCCGGGAAAACCTGGGGAGATTTTCCTGGCTAACGAACTTATTCAAGCCATTTGCAAGAGGAATTTATTTACCATACCAAATATATATATATATATATATATATATATATATATATATATATATATATATATATATATACATATATATATATATATATATATATATATATATATATATATATATATATATATATATATATATATATATTGGAATGTTGCACTACACTGTAATCACTTTTAAATATACACTTTATTTGTTGCTGTACTTTTTGTGATTTTTTATTGCTTTACGTGGACTGTAGTTTCGAACCGATCCGGTTCATAACAATAATTAACACCAATAACGAAGAAACTAATAACAGGTGTACAGTGAGTGACTACAAAATAGGGAAAATTCCAGAAACATGAACACAACACCCAAATCGCCAACATGACAGCGATAACATACAGACAAACATCAAATTATTCAAAAATACTTACAGGAAAATATGTTATAACAAAGCCAACATATACTTCAATAGAGAATGCTTAAGATACACAATAACACCAAAATACGCTAAAATCACTGTTCATAACCATACCAATACGGCCAAATACATCCAAATACAGGCAGAAAAACTATATATCACGAACGAAATCAAACATCAATCCAGCAGCATAACCACACTTACAAAAAAAAGTATGTAGACTACATATCTTATTAGCAAACCAGATGAAATATGACACATGGACACAAACATATAACAATATAATGAACAACATAAAAGCCGATTATAAACACAAATTAGAGAAAATAAACAAAAAACTACACAACCTTAAAAATAACAAACTAGATAACGTAAACATAACAATCACAACACACCACATATTTCAGGATAGATTCATAAACATAACAGACACAAAATTCACAAAATAAGAAAAAGAATTCATAGAAAACAACATAAAAACCAACTTTTCGGATACAAAAAAATCTACAATAGAGAACAACACGCAATTAACTCAATAAATAACCCAAACTTAGAACCACTGAAAAACCAACTAGCAACAGAAATAAACATAATTATTGACAAGACTAAATCAAAAAACCATACACGTGAAAAAAATGATCAAACAAATAAGAAAAAAAGTCACATATAACAACATAACAATAGCAAAAACAGATAAACGCGACGCACTAATAACAATAAAAACACAGGACTATATAGAAAAAACAAACACTTTCATCTCAAAAAACAAATGCAAGAAATTGAACGAAAACCCAACAAAAAATTCCAAAATAAATATTAAACATCATAAAAAAGCACAAGACAATATTCAACCAAAAAACAACACATTATTATAACAACAACCCTAACGCACCACCAATGACAGGAATAATAAAAATACACAAAACGGGATACCCAATAAGACCACTCATCAACTTCAAAGATGCACCTTCATACAAAATAGCAAAAGAACTAGACCAAGTACTAAAACAAGAAATACAACTAGAAAACAAATTTAACATAAAAAACTACATGGAACTAGTGCATAAATTAAAAAACATAAACATAAACAAAAACACAAGACGCGCCCATTCGACATAAAAAACATGTACACCAATATATCAATTAACGAAACCACAAATATAATCGAAAATAAAAGTAACAACGAAAAAACAACAAATCAGCGAAATATTAAACATCATATTGAAACAAAATTACTTTGAGTTTAATGGAGAATACTACATCCAAAAAGACAGACTACCAATGGGATCTCCACTGTCAAGCATCATGGCAGAAATATACATACAACAGTTAGAAGATAAAATCAACACCATCATAAAAGAAACAGACCCAAACATCAAATAGATAAGATACGTGGATGATATATTAATAATATACGACAATGGAGAAACCAACATAGACAATATCCTCGAAAAAATAAACCAAATCAACAACAACATAAAATTTACAATAGAAAAAGAATCAAACAAAACCATAAACTTCCTAAATTTAAAACTAATCAGAAAAGAAAACCTGATTGAATACAAAATATACAGAAAACCTACACAAACAGACATCACTATACCTAAACACTCAATACATCCACACACACAGAAAATGGCCTCATACAGATACTTAATAAACAGAGTGCTAAATGTACCACTTCATAATGACGAACGAGAAAAGGAGTACATCATAATACAAATATCACAAAGAAATGAATACAACAAGAAAACAAAGCAACAAAACCGAAAACAAAACACCAGAAACAAACACAAAATACACAACATTCACGTATAACCACCACATCAAAAAAATAACACAAACACTCAAATAATATGACTTAAAAACGAGCTACAAAACCAATAACAAAATAATAAACAAAATAAATAAAAAAGAAGAACACAACCCACATGAACTAAACGGAATATATCAAATAGAATGTAACACATGCAGTAAAAAATATATAGGAATGACAAAAAAATCAAAAGAAACAAGATTCAAGGAACATATAACAGCATTAGATAAAATCCACATACCGAGCTACAATATAAACGTAGCTACACACATTCACAACACAAGACACCAACAAAACCAGATATCACCCAATTACAACTAATGAAACATATTAAAGACCACAAAAAAATGGAAATCCGGGAACAATACTACATTCAACAAACAAACAATAAGAAACAGTTAATGCAAGAACAAATCCAAGTACAAATATTTAAACAAAACTTAGTAAAGGCCATACAAATAGACAAATTATCAAACCACAGTGATCAAGACAGGAGACCGATACACACGACACAGTCCGAAGGCACAACCAATCGGAGAACAGTAAACCGACCAATAGAAGCTCAACGCGCAGGCGCCACGTACAATCTCAGACGTAGGCCACACAGGAGCGATCACAGTCAGTAGCGTGCTGATGATGAACCGGGACGGTTTGAAACTGCAGTCCACATAAACCAACAAATAAAGTGTATATATATATATATATATATATATATATATATATATATATATATATATATATATATATATATATATATATACAGCGTTATGATAAAGTATCGCACAAAATTAAAAATACAAGTTTGTCATTATAATAACAGAAAACGCTAAAGTAGTAATTAGTTATTAAATAAAAAACATTTATTTTAAAATAATTGCGACTGCCATATCGGTTGTCGTGACGACGTAGTGACATTATGTCACTATTTTTTAAAGGGAAACGTATGGATTTATTCAGTGTCATATATTATAGACTTATTTTTATTTCTCCACATTTGTGGCTGATAGTAACACAATAATTGAAAAACATTAAAGAACACCTTATTTTTTTGATGTTTTAACAGAATTTCTGCATTAATTCTTATAACAATTTCTGAAATTGTTGTCAATCAGAAATTAACAGTGTCCGAGACGCGAGTACACACTTTCAACTTGCGTTGAATGACATCGGAAGAAATTAGTCCTATTGCAACTATCATCCCTCTTTTCATTTATTGTATTAGCTCGCTTCATGTACACCTTACTTTTCAAGTGGCTCCACAAAAAGGTCCATTGGCGACAAATCAGGTGATTTAGGTGGCCATTCAATATTTCTTCCGCGGGTTATCCATAAATTGTGATAAACTTCGTCAAGATGGCCACTAACATGGGCTAAGGCTAACAATTTACTAAATTGTTAGTTAGTTGTATACAGTCTCTATTTTTGTAACACTTTGTGTTATTTGGAGCTGGCGTGACAACATACTACTTGGTTCCGCAACTAGGTGTCGACATGTCCACCACTCACTTGGTGTTGAAAGGCTGGCTACTATAGCCGTATTACTTTATAGGTGTATTTTTGCTGCAATTAGTATGCCGTGCTGAAGAGCTCTAATGAGAGCAAAACCGGTCTACGGTTCTAATTGTTGCGAGAATGCATCTAGCCTTACATACTTTGTCCCCTATATTACGGTTGAAATGGGCCAAGGCTAACAATTTACTAAATTGTTAGTTAGTTGTATACAGTCTCTATTTTTTAACACTTTGTGTTATTTGGAGCTGACGTGACAACATACTACTTGGTTCCGCAACTAGGTGTCGGCATGTCCACCACTCACTTAGTGTTGCTTATAGAAATACCAAGAAGCCTGTCTATTCCTGTTGTATTTAATTTTACTATTAATTTATTTTCTGGATCCAAGTAATCGGAAATTATTTTTGTGGCCTCTATTGTGTTTTATCGTTTTTGCGCTCTAGTTCAGGTGGCTTTGCCGCCCCTAAATTTTGCCGGTCTAAATTTTTCCTACTGCCCAGGGTTGGCTTCCTAGTGAATAGGTATTGTTTCCAATTCATTGTTACTCTGTTAAGCTCTCATTTGCACCTTGCATGAAACTGGTAGGTACAATTAGATTAGCGAGAAATAAGTCAAGTAGTTACTAAACAAACATACATTGTTGAACTTGGGAAAAACGATAAGGCAGACCGAGAGGAAAACTTCTGAAAAACATCGCCCAATTGATGAAATTGGACGCCACAATGAATACCAGACGAGGTCGTCTTTAGACTGTGATGACAATGAGTTGCTGTTGAAGGCTGCTTTGTAAAATAACTTTAAAATGTTTGAAATAGTAACTCAAAGAATGTCATTTTATAAATAAATCGATGTCTTGAACTAAATACATCTTGAATGTGGATCCAGATAACGTACCTAAATACTAAGCCAATAGGTCACCAATAACGAATTTCTTTAGTCGGTGTAAAACCATATGACACGGAAACTCTGATTAATTCTGTCTCATGATAATTAGCATAATTTAACATAAATAATTTTAAAATTAAAATATATGATTTATTAAAGTGAACTCTTCCCACGAGTCTGGTGATATACCGGTTTCTACTGAAAGTTTTATAAATCAGTAATTTACGGTGCAAGCTGCTGATTAACCGAATTATTATTGTTTTTATTGACCTGTTAATAGATTCATTGCATGGTTGCGGATATTGCTTATGAGTCCAAAATAGCTTGTTGAAAATGGGTTAATATTTTAGTTTCCCGATATATTTCAAAAAATGAATGTTATTAATAATGATTACTGTTATTAGATGAATTAATGAATTGTTTTTTGTCTACGTGAATTTACGAATTAGGAAAGAGATTGTTTCGTCTTGGTGCATTTTATGTTGTGTGGATATGTTTTTTTTTCAACAACACACCACGAGGGCTTACAGCCTAAATACTATCGTACCGTGGGTGTCGACAAGGAGGAAAGAGGCAACTTGTTAATTCTGGAGTTGAAGGTTTGGAGGTTCGGAGGAGAAGGAAAAACATGTGCCGGAATGGAATTCCACAACTTGGAAGTCCTCGGAACAAAAGAGCGGGCATAACAAGATGTTCTATGTCTGGTGACCTGGACAGTAAAAGGGTGCATTCGCTCTGATCCCCTGGTAGATCTGTTGGGGGTAGCAGGTGGAGGAACTATGCAAGAAAGCTCCTCTGAGCAGTGCCCGTGCAGATATCTATAAAAGAGAGAGAGGTCACCAACGACACGTCAGTAGGCAAGGGATGGCAGCCTTTGGGTGAGGGGAGGGTCACCGATGAGACGTGTAGCTCTCTTCTGAATAAAGTCCAGGATAGCGAGTGTAGAAGCGGCAGCGGCCCCCCAGATGTGGGAGCAGTATTCGAGGTTTGGTCTTATTTGTGAAGTATATAAGATATAGAGATTAGCTGGTGAAAAGTATTTGCGAGCCTGGAAGAGGAAACCTAATTTCTTAGCAGCCGCTTCTGCAATTGATGTGACATGTTGGTCCCAATTGAGATTTCGATCCCCAGAAATACCAACAAGTGTTTGATTTTTCGAGGTATTTTATCAGCTCTCCATTAATAACTTTTTCCATTTTACGAAACTAATAGAATGGTAATTGGACGATAGTTCCCCACATCGAATGTGTCTTCCCTTTTATGGACAGACTAAACTCTAGCTTGTTTCCAGGAAGATGGAAATCCTATAGAACATCCAAAAGAATCGGCATAATGTTTGAGTCAGTTCAAGACAACACATTTTAAGAACTATTGCTAAGTTTCCATCGAGTCCTGACGCCTTTTGGTGTATAATTTTTCGAATATGTGCTTAACAGTATGATACCTGAAAAATATTTCTCCCATTTTTAGTGAATTTTAGTAGAAAAAATTCACTAATGGGGAGGACCCAACTTTTCAATTTTGAGAAAATGTCTTCAAATGAGCGCGAACTAGGACCCGTAGAAGCCATATACGAGGACAATTTCAATTTATATATATATATATATATATATATATATATATATATATATATATATATATATATATATATATATATATATATATATCACCCCGATAACTCAAAAAATAATGTACCGATTTTGATAAAATTTGACAGACACCTTCCTTTTATTAATGGCTTGGATAAGTTTATTATATTTTTGGTTCTATAAAGTCGGTGACATAAGCAAAGTTAGCTATTTTTTAAAGCGTCTCCCGGTATCACCGCAAAAATAAATCAAATAGTAGCTGGTTTTCCAATTTGTGAATAAAACAGCGGTAATTTTTTAACACCAATCGATTTTTAGAACTTTAGAACTATTAGTTCCCTGTAAAAGGTTAAATAACCCCTTTCAACTCAGTGGTACTTATAAAGACTTATATAATATTTTTAAAACAACAATGTTATTTTACCAATTGTTAAGCAGTTATTGTTATATTGACTAGTTTATAATCATGTTTTTTTTTTGTATTTTCAAATGAGTCCTTTGGTAGATATTACGTAACAATACTATTATGGAATCATAAACTCATGCTACTACAATGATACTTCCGAAATAATAAAAATAATTAAAATCAAGTCCAGAACCATAAATGGAGTTGCAGAATCTCATTCACGTAGAGGTAATTTGCTGAAACCGCTGACAATGCATTTCAATCTTGTAAAAAATCCTGCCACTTTGGAATGCCTTGGTTGACCTTCATCTTGCGTAGCATACCGAAAAACAAAACAAACTTTAAATCTGCAACAAATTCTAATTCCCGTGAGACAATCGCATGAAAGTTATTTTGTATTGGGTTCAATTAAAAACTTCTTTTTCTTACAAGAAATCCAGTGACACTTTGAGAGTCTACAAAACTAAAACTTTTTAATGTTTTATATTTTTTTCTTGAAATAAGTTTACTTGCATTTATAATTGAAATATGATTCTAACCTTCTTTACAAAATATCTATTAATTAGTCAGCAATTAAACTTTTTCTTTAATATTTACTTTATTCAAACATCTCTTGCCTATAACCATGTGGAATTTTTAATTGACTATAACATGGCAGTAGAAGAGTTTCGTCCAGTATCATTTATTTTCCAGTTAGTCTCTAATTTATTTATTTTGATTAGTTTTGGCACTTTAACTGGTCCGTAACTTAATCATCTGCCTTGCATACTAACAGCGCTTCTTTTCATGTGCGTACGGGTTAGTTCTTAAAAGAGGTTCAGTATTCTAGTGTTCCATAAAATCCTTAAGAAACATTCACTTTATACAATGTTTCACAGATAGCAACATAATGTGAAAAGATAGACCACCATCAATAGTAACAATAATATAATTGATCCCCGTCCCACTTTATGTAGAATTTTAGGGGAACAGCTTTTAATCCACAAGCGTAGCTTATGATTAAACCTCTTAAGCTGAGAGAAGGAACCATATGATAAATTATGATAGGGAGATGAATAAGCCTAATAATATTTTGTATTATATTGTTATTATTATATTGTCATAACGGCATAAACATCGACTCCACCAACATCCACCAATTTCTGCAAGAGCACGTTCCCACCTCTTGTTTCAGGGGATGAAATTGTTTCTACCGCCCTGGGCAAGGCTGAACTTTTTGCCTCGTTGTTTGTTGATAAATTTACTCTCAACCCACCTCCAAATGTTCAACTACCAACAGACCCCAATGTCGCGCATAAAATGACGGATATCATTTTCAAAACTAAAAAGGTACGAATGATGCTCTCTTCTCTTAATACCAGCAAATCCTCTGGCTTTGACGAGATCCCAGCAATTGTTCTCAAAAAATGCGCAACAGAACTTGCTCCTGTCCTGACTCGTCTGTTTCAGACATCTTACAATAGAGGCATATTCCCTGGTAACTGGAAAGCTGCTCGAGTACAACCCGTTCCCAAGAAAGGATCCAAAGCGCTTCCTGGCAACTACAGGCCTATTTCTCTCCTTTCAGTCGTCTCTAAAGTGATGGAAACGCATATAAACACCGAATGACTAAAATTTCTTGAAAAACACAGTCTAATCCATGACAGGCAGTATGGACCTCCTTTCCTTTGTCACTCATTCTAGGAACAAGTCTATGGAACTATACGGTGAATCCCAGATTGTCGCTCTAGACATATCCAAAGCATTCGACCAGCCTGGCACGCAGCGCTGCTTAATAAACTTCTGGCCTATGGCCTACCACCAAAACTCTGTTCCTGGACAGCAAATTTCCTCTCCAACCGGAGCATTTCTGTTTTCGTGGACGGCCGTTCCTCTAAACTGTATCCAATTAATGCAGGAGTTCCTCAAGGTTCAGCTTTAGCCCCTACTTTGTTTCTTCTCTACATCAATGACCTCCTCTCTAGCACATTCAACCCAGTTCACAGTTACCCGGACGACAGCACCCTCCACTCAAATATACAATATTCTAAGCCTGTCTCCTTAGCTCAATTAGATGAGGATCTCAGACTCATGGAGAGTTTTGTCTCTGTGGATCTCCAAAAAATATTAGACTGGGGAAGTAGAAATCTTGTACAATTTAACTCCACCAAATCTCAGTCTTGCTTTCTATCTCATAAGAGATACACCAGCCCTAGACCCATCAAAATGAACAACCAAGTTATTTAAAGTAATGAGTCCTTTTCACTTGTTGGCATTTCTGTGGATCGAAATCTGAAGTAGCACCAACATGTCACATCAATTGCAGAAGCGACTGCTAAGAAATTAGGTTTCCTCTTCCGGGCTCGCAAATACTTTTCACCAGCTAATCTCTATACCTTATATACTTCACAAATAAAGCCAAACCTCGAATACTGCTCCCACATCTGGGGTGACGCTGCCGCTTCTACACTCGCTATCCTGGACTCCATTCAGAAGAGACCCATGCGTCTCATCGGTGACCCTAGCCCTACCCAAAGGCTGAGATCCCTTTCTCACCGACGTGCCGTTGGTGACCTCTCTCTATTTTATAGATATCTGCACGGGAACTGCTCAGAGGAGCTTTCTTCCATAGTTCATCCACCTGCTGCCCCCAACAAATCTACCAGGGGAACAGAGCGAATGCACCCTTTTACTGTCCAGGTAACCATACATAGAACATTTTGTTATGCCCGCTCTTTTGTCCCGAGGACTTCCAAGTTGTGGAATTCCTTGCCGGCACATGTTTTTCCTTTTCCTCCGAACCTCCAAACCGTCAAGCCCAGAATTAGCAAGTTGCCTCTTTCCTCCTTGTCGACACTCGCGGTACGATAGTATTTAGGCTGCAGGTCCTTGTGGTGTGTTGTTGAAATATAAAAAAAAACATACTTGCCATTCCAGTCTTTCGTTAATTCTTTGGAGGGATGACATGGACGTTAGAAGAGTTGCTCCATTTGAATAGTGATAGTCGCAGGCTTTTCTACAATTACCGAAGCTTACACTTGAGGTCGTCTGTTCTTAGATTATAACTTCCAAGGCACCTGGGAGATAGGGAGTGCCTGCTATATACTCGGAGTGGCTATACGGAAAATATGTCCTGGACATACGAGTAAGTTGTAAGATAACCAAAGACTCGGATCCCTTTTGCAACTTATTAAGATTCTTAAAGTCGCAGGAACATCGGGTCGGAAGGTAAAATCAAATCATACTTTGACCACAGCTCGGGTGGATGGCAGGGGCACTGAACTTGATATTCCAACGTTAGAAACTAAAATAAGAGAAGCCTTATAAAACGTCTGTTGGGGCAGTATGTTGACAAGCTAATGCCCGGAATGATCATACGGCATATGAAAGAACACGGATTGTCCACGAGGCTCACATTCTCTTTTTTAAAGTCTATTGACCGTATTGGGCTAACCAACAAACTTTTTTAAGCTATTTACAAAACAAAGACACATGTCAAGTTTCATTAAAATCAGTCAAAACATTTTTCGTGTTTGGTAAATAACGTTGAACCTCCCTTAATTAGCCCTCTTTGAGAACCCGAATCACCACAAGACATTTTAAAAAACCCTGACGATCGTTTCACTAAACAAGTTTTCGTAATCAGAACGACACAAAAATTAACATATTTGATTTGGCAGAAATATCTAAATTCTTTTATTATCTATCGCACGTGCTTTTGCCGGTATTTCTTATAAAGTAATCTGTAGACTATCCATAAGCGGCAGAGTCAAATTCATACACTTTCTATTATTACTATATTTAGCAATATATATATATATATATATATATATATATATATATATATATATATATATATATATATATATATATATATATATATATACTTCCAAAAACGTTTAGATGTCCTGGTGGTCTAACATTTTTATTAATTTTAGAGTCTCCTTATTTACGTGGTGATTATTATCCCAAATATGACGGGCAACGGAAGATTTATCTATAGTACCGTGTCTTAGTTGTGCTAAATGTTCTTTGAATTTAATCTCAACAGATATTTTTGTTTCTCCGACGTATTTAAGATCACATATTTACAACTTATTTCATAAATTCTCGACATTTTGGCGGTACTATTCTTGTCTTTTGGGCTACTTACCTCTTGAATAAGGATAATCTAAAATTATTAACAAATGTTAGACAACCAGGACAGTTGAACGCTTTCGAAAGTATATATATTGCTAAATATAGTTATAATAAAAAGTGTATAAATTTGGCTCCACCGCGTATGGTTAGTCTAGTAATAGATCACTTTACAAGAAATACCGGCAGAAGCACGTCCGATAGATAATACAAGAATTCAAATGTTTCCGCCAAACGAAATATGTTCATTTTTGTGTCGTTGACCCTCCCTAATCTGTTAGTGACCGACTACCTGGAAAAGAATATAAATAGAGTTTTAGACATAAGATATTTAGAATTATTCATCCTCTGATGACGCTAAATTGGTTAGTGAAACGATCAGTTTTTTAATGTGTTGCGGTGATTTGGTTTCTCCAAGTGTGCTTTTCAGTGCTCATCACAGGCCCCAATGTTTACTTGGTGAACCTTTAATGATTAATTAAGGGCAACATAATGGTGTCACAGCACTGTCGCATTTGAACTTTGCAGCCACTGATTTGGTCCACTGCAGGTAGAACATTATTTGTTGATTTATGCAGCCCGGCGTTAAATGGGATTGTCTTATACAATTTTAATTCATCACGAATAAAACTTTTCTTAAATAAGCGAATATCAAAATCAATAGAATCTATATTCGTACGGTGTTTTATTTACTAAGCGACCTTAATTTTTTCAAGTTAAGATTTTGATAAAAGTTCGCTACCGTAACGCACTTACTACGTAAAGTTATTTTATTATATAATTAATATTTGTCTTTAAGTTATGAAACACTCAAAGTTAAATGAAATTAAACAAAACAGCAGACTTTAGAATTATTTTAAAAATTATCATTTAATTAATATTTTTCTTTAAGTTATGAAACACTCAAAATTAAATTAACCACGACACCATACTTTAGAATTATTTTTAAAGTCGGTGTTTTTCTCTCTTACTGTTGCTGAAATATGTTGACAGCTCTGAGTCTTTTTGAATCAACAAAGTCATCTCTAAGTAATAGTGCAAACTAGATTTTCGTAGTTGTGAAAAATGTCATTATTATTATTATTCGATAAATTAAAATATTGTTCTAGCAGACCTAGAAGAGTTGTATTGTGGACAGTAAAATTGTGTAAAACGCTGTATTGGGTAGCGAAGGTAAAGCTAGATGATCTGGGCTTGCCCATTTTAAGAGAACATTTTTAGAAAGCTTTTAAAGAACATAGCAAGAGAAAAACTACTTGTAAATGAATGAATTAACAGCGAGACCTAAAAATTCTGATAAAAAAATTTGAAAAGCGCTTCTTCAACTGATTCCATTTTTTTTTAAAGAGAACCACCCAGTGAGTCTGGAAAGTAAAAGTATTACTATTTCAAAAATAGACGCGCGCAAATGTAATAACCACTTGGCAATAGGTGTTGAAAATGGTGAAGATTATGTTAATCGTAGCCAAAAACAGAACAACAAGCCAACTTGAGAGTTACCTGGATGAAATCAGTTTAGATTTAGACCCAACCGAGGAACTAACGAGGCAGGAGGAAGGGCACTTAAGAAAAAGAGAAATGTACTAATTAACATAACATAACATTTATTTAACCATCAACATTTACATGGTTCGTCGCACATAAAATAATAAAATAATTGTAGTAATTGATTTTGTAGATCTGGGAAAGCATTTGATATTGTGGCTTTGAAAATATTGTTTTATATAATGAAAAGAGCTGTATTGGATTGGATTGAAGAGATAGGCGCTTTATTCTCAATATTTTATTTTTATTACTTATCTGTAAAAAAAAAGAAAGTACCAGAAAGATATTTACGGACATGAAATTAAAGCGAAACTACAAATAGGTGTACGGAAAGAATGTCAATTATCGTCATATTTGCTTAATTTATTTAGAGAAGATTCAACAAATAATCTGAAGGAAAAGACACCAGGAGTCACAATCTGTGGACGATACGCTGATGACATAGCTCTAATAGAAGAAGCAGGAAAATATTGCAAAGGCTAGTCAGTGTACTGGATGATGTGTTAAGGAAAATTACACTAAAATTTAAAATGACGAAAACAAAAGTGATGAAGTTAAGGGAGGATAGGACTGCGAAAGTGGATAAAAAACGATCAATAACTTCAACAAGTGGAATTGTTCACGTATCTTGGGAGTATTATTTTCCCCCCTCAGGGCTCGTCCGCGGCATTGCCTCCCCGATAGCACTGCAACCTTTGGCTTATTGTGCATTGGGAGTATTATTACAGATGATGTTAAATTTAACAAAGAGCCAAGGAGGATCAAGATGGCAAAGCAAGCATTTATTCCTCACTAATAAACTTTTTAACCTAGACTTGAGTAAAATGTTCATCAAATCATACGCATGGAGTATCGAGTGTTACAATGTACGGGGCGGAAAGCTGGACATCAAAAATAGACACAGTCAAGGTACGCCTATAAAAAGACAAAGAAAACTGTGCTAGAATAGATGAGAAAGGAAAATGCTAGCTGAAAGAAATTAAGAGGATGAACGCGAAATTTGTTGGCGATATTGTGAGACCTAACAATTGCTGACAACATTATTTGACGGCGACACACTCTGAAAAACGGGAAGAGACAGACTAAGAGGAGAACTTCTGTAAACCTGGCCCAATTGATGAAGTGCCAAAGCTACAATAAAATAAAAGGAGCTGTTCGAGAGAGGGAATCATGGTTACAACGATAACGCGACATTGCATTTGGACTGTGATAATGATCAGCAATGAGGTATTAGTACCTAACATAATTTGGTAAAATTTATTACAATTAGATAAAACTCTGGTAATCATGATCATGCTCATCTTTTATATGTTTAATATTACAAACGGATTTTTTTTAGTGACTTTTCATCAAGAATATATATATATATAAATATATATATATATATATATATATATATATATATATATATATATATATATATATATATATATATATATAGATGTGTGTGTGTGTATGTATTCAATCGATAAATAGAAAAATACTTCACTAGTTTGGAGCAAATTTGGGAATAACTCTTATTTTGTTAATAGCTGGGATGAGTTCGTTCATCAGATCTTAACGACCAATTTTTCTTAACAAAAAATTAAAATATATTTTTTAAGTCGAAATATCTCTCAAATTCTTTAGGTGATTCAAACGAAAATGTACAGCTTCAAAGAACATAGATAGACGTGGTTGTGTACCAATTTTTAAGTATTTTGATCAAAGAAAAATAAAGTTAATATTAAAATAATCCTCGACATCACTTCAGATTCTGCAATGCAATATCTACAATGTTGGACAAAGACAGATGACATTACTTTAAATTAATGGTAGATGGAAATCTAAACAATGGAAGTTACAATCATTGAAAGATGTCACAATGTAGAACATTATTACATACATTGAAATGTACGACAGGGACGCGATCTCGGTGCGGTGCCAGGTAGTATGTCGTCACGACAGCTCTAGTTGACACAAAATGTTATAGATAGAAACTGTGTAGAACCAATTAACAATTTTGTAAATTGTCAGCCCTGGGCCATTTCTTTCATAATACCGGGACAATTTTTGCGTCCAAAAGCGCTAAATTTTAGCATGCGACTGCAAGCGGCTTGATAGCTGGTTGACGTTAGACGACACCGCTGATTTTTAACAGCAGCGGGTTGTTTGCAAGCTTAACAAGCGCCATATTTCTACGCTCGCCGCTTGCGCTTGTTATGTAGCGTTGTTGGCATTTTAGAACTGGCTTTTAACTAACCTAACCTATTTAAAACATGGATATAAATATTGAAAATAAATATTGGACGATGGCTATAAATGAAAATTGTGAGTTAATGACTTAAATCAATACAATTTTCTTAAAATATAAAATCAGTATGTCAGTAAATCATCTTCTAACAGCAGTGTTAACACTTGGTTTTTAATATTTTTAATTGAGCCACGCAAACAGGACGCCTTAGATATTATTATTGTTTAATCGGGGGAAATAACTAATGCATTATATAGTAATAGTAACAGTATCGGCATTTTTATAGTTTGTCTCCGTGCGAAAGACAATATTTGTTAGGTTCGTTGTGTTAAATTTAGTACCACGGGCGTCAATGTCTTTGCAAGTATTAAAACCGGCTTACAAAATGAGAACGGTACTGATAGATAAGTTACTAGATCCATCACTTTTATTATCGATGATGTCGCAGGTTAGTTGGTCAATATTTTTTTTTAAATAAATAGCACTTTAAAGCGTGTTTCTGTATTTCTCATATTGTATGTTTCAAACATGTACAGTCTCCCGCTTAAAATTAGACATAGTTAAGTTTGTTAACCGTCCAAGCCTATCGAGCTTAATTTACAAGCTCCTTGCTTGCGGTCGACCGGATTTCAGTGTAGTCTTGAACAAAAACTAGGTTCATACACTCGCGAATTGCGAACTCGCCGCGAAATGTTTTCCTATTGGTTTGTTTAAAATAATATCGTAAAACTGTTGTTTTTCATTAGATTTTATAAATGTATTTTACTAATTTTTGTGTGCATAGAGTCAGACACGATCTAAATGTCTTCTCTAATTTGAAGCTTGTGTAGCCCCAATGTTAATTAAGGATCCTCTTTATTATACTTAATTAGCTTGTACTTATATATGTAATATAAAAATAAAAATGAAATGAAACAACAGGTGAAATTATTTACTTTAATGCTGTATTCCATATTATCCGAAAAAGACATTATACGCGACGAAGTGGAATGTAATTTCGGTAAATTTACAGTTTACTGCAAGAAGGGTTGTTAGAATTTTTTTTCAGAAACATGCTTCGAATCCTCCTTGGATGCACAAGCCACAAGGCAAATTTGTTGCAAACAAGCCCCAAGAAAGTTAAGGGACCAAGAATGAATAGGGGTGCTAGACGGGGAGGAAATATGAGCTATAAAACCATTAAGTAGGACTTTGAAAAGATGAGTTTTTCATATATTGCAACAATACCTCTTTAAACCCTATCTACCCCGTACAACACCCATATTCGCCCAGGTCCAGTAACTTTCTTGGGGGGTAACTCCCAAGAACTTTTTCTTGTGCTTTATGCTCTCAAGGTCATTATCGTATGCATACACAAGGGGAAAGAGAACCCCCCGTGTTTTTGGGTGAGGTGGCAGAAACCCTCTTCGCCCTGGGGGGTTCTTCTTCCCCTTCTGCATGTACACAATCACCCTCAATGCATGAACCACGGGAGATTTTTTATGTTCACCTTTCTGATGTATTTTTTGTTGAGTATATTTTCTGTTTATCAATTGTTTTGTTTAGGTTTTGTATCCAACTTACTGTATAAATATTTATGTTAGAAATCATGTTTTTGCTTGCCCTTCTTTTCCTATTTTTTATTGTTTCTAATTAAATAAAGTAATGTTTTATAACTTTTAATATAAGACTAAATCACTATAATTTATTATTCTTATGAAAAGTCACTACCATAACGCACTTGCTGTGTGCCGAACATTTTAGTATTTGAAATCGAACTTACTGCTTTGCTTGCAGCACGTGTAAAAGTGTATTCGCAAAATGCGACTTGACTGTGTGCCAAATTTTTTACTTATCTTCGGAATTTCATTACAGATAGAACATTTACGAGATACAAGTTTTGCGCGAATCGCAAACGGTCTGAAATTATTATGTTTTTAACTGGTGTTAACATATTAATTATTGTTTTCACATAAACGTGCAATGTATGCCAAACTTAAGTGTAAGTCTGAATTAACAGAACCAAGATATGTTAAAAAGTCACTGGATAGTAGTCTGAAGCTATTTTCAACAAAAGTAAACATGTTCAAAGCAGCTTTTTAGTCAGTTTTCATTTCGTATTATATAGAATTTATTTAGTACTAGCTAACCCGACAGACGTTCTCCTGTCGAAATTTCAATATGTCAAGCGACATTTGCACACGTAGCGAAAGAGCACTTTAAGTTTTTTACGAATTTTCCTATTTTCCGGCAAGTTTTCCAATTTTTGTTTCCATAAAAACCTTATTCGGGTTATTACGAATATTATAAAAATAAAATTAGCCAAATGGGTCAAGCCATTCTCAAGTGATGTGCTTACCAACGAACATCATTTAATAGTTATTTCCATATATTTTTGTTAAATTGTAATTATTACAATATTAACACAAAACAACGGAAATACAATTTTTGTAACACAAAATCGCCCAACAGTGGTATTGATTCTCATGAGCGTCGTTAATGGGGTAGGGGGGCGCACCTCCCTTGCTTTTGCCATATACTCTCAACCCACCTCCAAATGTTCAACCACCAACAGTCCCCAATGTCGTGCATAAAACGGATATCATTTTCCAAACTAAAAAGGTACGAAAGATGCTCTCTTCTCTTAATACCAGGAAAGCCTCTAGCCTTGACGAGATCCCAGCAACTGTTCCCAAATAATGCGCACCAGAACTTGCTCCTGTCCTGACTCGTCTATTTCAGATATCTTACAATAGAGGCATATTCCCTAGTAACGGGAAAACTGCTCGAGTACAACCTGTCCCCAAGAAAGGATACAAAGCGCTTCCTAGCAACTACATGCCTATTTCCCTCCTTTCAGTCGTCTCTAAAGTGAAAAACACAGTCTAATCCACGATAGGCAGTATGGATTCCGTCAGCGCAGATCAACTACCGACCTCCTTTCCTTTGTCACTCATTATTGGAACAAGTCTATGGAACTACACGGTGAATCCCAGATTGTCGCTCTAGACATGTCCACAGCATTCGACCAGGTCTGGCACGCAGCGCTGCTTAATAAAATTCCGGCCTATGGCCTACCACCGAAACTCTGTGCCTGGACAGCAAATTTCCTCTCCAACCGCAGAATTTCTGTTGTCGTGGATGGCCATTTCTCTAAACTGCATCCAATTAATGCAGGAGTCCCTCAAGGTTCTGCTTTAGCCCCTACTTTGTTTCTTCTCCACATCAATGACCCCTTCTCTAGCACATCCAACTCAGTTCACAGTTACGCGGACGACAGCACCCTCCACTCAAATATACAATATTCTAAGCCTGTCTCTTTAGCCCAATTAGATGAGGATTGCAGACTAATGGAGGGGTCTGTCTCTGTGGATCTCCAAAAAATATTAGGCTGGGAAAGTATAAATCTTGTACAATTCAACTCCACCAAATCTCAGTGTTGCTTTCTATCACATAAGAGATACACCAGCCCTAGACCCATCACAATGAACAACCAAGTTATTCAATGTAATTAGTCCTTTTCACTTGACATTTCTGTGGACGTAAATCTCAATTGGCACCAACATGTCACATCAATTGCAGAAGCGGCTGCTAAGAAATTAGGTTTCCTCTTCCGGGCTCCCAAATACTTTTCACCAGCTAACGTCTATACCTTATATACTTCATAAATAAGGCCAAACCACGAATACTACTCCCATATCTGGGGTGCCGCTGCCGCTTCTACACTCGCTATCCTGTATTCAATTTAGAAGAGAGCTATACGTCTCATCAGTGACCCTACCCTCACCCAAAGGCTTCCATCCCTTGCCCACCGACGTGCCGTTGGTGACCTCTGTCTTTTATAGATATGTGCACAGGCACTGCTCAGAGGAGCTTTCTTCCATAGTTCCTCCACCTGCTGCCCCCAACATATCTACCAGGGGAACAGAGCGAATGCACCCTTTTACTGCCCAGGTCACCAGACATAGAACATCTTGTTATGCCCGCTCTTTTATCCCGAGGACTTCCAAGTTGTGTAATTCCTTGCCGGCACATGTTTTTCCTTCTCCTCCGAACCTCCAAACCTTCAAATGCAGAATTAACAAGTTGCCTCTTTCCTCCTTGTCGAAACCCACGGTACGATAGTATTTATCCTGTGAGCCCTCGTGGTGTGTTGTTGAAAAAAATACAGGTTAATAAAACGTATGGAAAGGCAGTAAGGCTAGATGTATTCTCGCCAGAATTAGAACCGTAGACCGGTTTCGCTCTCAATAGAGCTCTTCAGTACGGCATACCAATTGTGGCGAAAATACACCTATAAAATAAAACGGCTATGGCGTGACAACATACTACTTGGTTCCGTAACTAGGTGGCGGCACGTTACTGCGTGTCTTACCACTCACTTAGTATGGAAAGGCACTTATATTTCCTGAGATATTCGTTATTCAGACAAAGGTTTTAACAAAAGTTTTTCGACATATTTTTTACTACAAACTGGCGATATTCAATTCTTTCTAGCGTAACAACTTCGTTGCTATGGCAAATAAATCTTTTTTTTTAATGGCAAGATATTTTTTTTTAGTTTTGCATAGAACGTCTTTTTTCTATACGCCACAATACAAATATAAGAAAAACAATGAGGAAAAATTACTTTCTTAAATATCACTTCATTCAGTTGGACTTCATTCATCAATTTCTTATCAAGTTACCCATTGAAAAAATGTGATAGTATTTGTTGTAGCTGTTAATTGCAAACATTGTTTCTTGTCAATTATCTGCAGTTTTTAATACTTTAGAGAGCTCCTCATGAGAAAATTAAGAGCTTATGCAAAATAATAATAATTATTGTTATGGCAGAATGGAACGAAAAGCTAAGAATTGAAATACTAATGATGTTGGGGGCTCCAGTGACAGGAAATATAGTTATAAAGAAGTTTGAATCCTTTTCCATGAAGTGTATTCTAATCCCCCACAAATTAGTGGACGGTATGTTTCCAAATTGGTGAAAAAATTTAACGAAACTGGTACTGTCAAAGATAAACCAAAAATTCCAAGAGCCAAACGGCTGTAGCTGGTAATAACGCATTGATATGTTCTCGTGTAACCCCTCATTTGTTTACAAATAAAGTTGCTGCATTACACAATTTTTCACCAAAATCTGTGGTAAATTTTCTAAAAAATAAATAATTTCAGCCATACAGCTGGTACAAGCACTTGTAGATGGCGATTTTGAGAGGCGTGTTGAATTTCGTAATATTATGATAGGTAAATTTAATGAAAATCCTGACTTTGGTAGAAATATTTTTTTCTCAGATGAAGCTAGGTTTACACTGCATGGATTTTTTTAATAAACAAAATTATCGTTATTGGTAGCAACCGCAAAAAATTAATGTATGGGCCGGTATAGTAGACAGCAGTATTCTGAATGTTTCATCCTCTGATGACGCTAACTTGGTTAGTGAAACGATCGTCAGGTCTTTTAAAATGTGTTGTGGTGATTTGGGTTCTCCAAGTGTACTTATCAGTGCTCATCACAGGTTCCAATCTTCACTTAGTGAATTATTTTGGTGTTTATCGTTAATAGTTTATCGTTGTTTGTTTATTATTCATTTTTTATTGTTCGTTGTTTATTGTTCTCTGTTTATTTACTTAACGTTACGTTCTAAAATCAATTTTACTGATGAAGACATAGTGTACGATTTGGAAGAGGCTGATAGAAACTGTCTACTGGCGTCCAGAATTTACAGGAAAAATATTCTTAAGCCCGACATCCAAAACCAGAAGCGTTTAAAAACTTAAGAACACACCTTGAGGAAAATTGTAGGCCAAAATATAAAGCAAAATCTTATGAAAACCGTAATACAACGAATGAAGATGCAGAATTCCAGGTTTTGTTAGCGATTGAAGAGAATCCGTAGATAAGTACAAGAGAAATTGAATGTATTCGGGCTATAAGCAGATCCTCAGTTAATAGGATAATTAAAAAAGTCTGGACGCAGCATGGTATGGTAGTGAATTTTTATTGAAATGAGCTCGCACCAAATATTTTGTATAACTTTTTTTTCTTGTAACATAAAAATCTAAATTTTGGCGTATAGTTTACTTTTTATATCAAAAACCTACCTACCAAATTTGGTTACCAGAGCTTTTTATTTAAAAATTTCCCGGAAAACCTGGTCCGATTTTCCTGGATAACAAACCTATCCAAGCCACTTACAAAAGGAAGGTAGATGCCTAATTTTATCAAAAGCCGCCCATTATTTTTTGAGTTATCGGTGTGATATATATATATATATATATATATATATATATATATATATATATATATATATATATACATATATATATATATATATATATATATATATATATATATATATATATATATATATATATATATATATATATATATATATATATATATATATATATACATATATATATATATATATATATATATATATATATAGGGTGATTCTTTGGCGATAAATAAGGGGTGTCTTTTTTATAAAGTTTTTCTTGAAACCCCTTCTCCTCCAAGTTACACCCCCTTGAAATTTTGGCAAAAAAAAGTTTTCATTAAATGTCTCCGTTATGGAATAATTTAAAAAAACGAAATTTTGCAGATGCATAAGGCTAACAAAATGACAGTTTTAAAAGGATTTTATAACCCTATAATGTTATCACAAGAGGGTGAAAAAACCTACCCTTAAATTCTTTTTTATCAGTACTTTTTATTGTGTGTACTGTTTTCTATGTTAAAAAATGATTCATTTAGCAACTTTTTTGTGTCTTGACATTTTCTCATAAAATTGTTAATTTCATCACAAAAAAATAAAATATTACTCAGATGAATGTCACAGAGTGGTTGTTATTTGCTGAAAAATCAAGTACGTGGTAGGCTGTCAAATAACGTCATAATTACACTTAATCCATTGCTATTAGCACGGCATACTCAAAATGCATATCTGCCATTTCGGAATTGGTATAATTTACCATTTAATTCACTTATTTGTTCTAAGTGTTTAAAAAATTCTCGATAGATTGACAACAACCAGAACAACTTATATCAGTGTAATTATGACGTTATTTGACAGCCTACCACGTATTTGATTTTTCAGCAAATAACAACCACTCTGTAAATTAATGTGACATCGATCTGAGTAATATTTTATTTTTTGTGATGAAACTAACAAGTTTATGAGAAAATGTCAGGACATAAATGAATCCTTCTTTCTAAATCTTTTTTTTAATAGAAAACGGTACACACAATAAAAAGTACTGATAAAAAAATAATGTAAGGGTAGGTTTTTTCACCCTCTTGTGATAACATTATAGGGTTATAAAATACTTTTAAAACTGTAATTTTGTTAGCCTCATGCATCTGCAAAATTTCGTTTTTTAAAATTATTCCATAACGGAGAAATTTAATGAAAACTTTTTTTGACAAAATTTCAAAGGGCTGTAACTTGGAGGAGAAAGGATTTCAAGAAAAACTTTATAAAAAAGACACCCCTTATTTTTCGCCAAAGAATCACCCTGTAAATTTTTCGCATCAATTTAGAAATACCCTGTATACAAACATATGAAAATTCAAAAGTCGGGATCTCTCCATCAGTGATTTTTTTCTAACAAAATTCACTACAAACACAAATCTCATCCCTATCATTTATGTCTTTATCAATCACTTACTGGCCAAGAGAAAGAAAACAGAATCAATTTTTGTAATATTTTTTCCCAGATGATTGAAGAAATTCCAAACTTTTATAATATATATTATTTTGGTTAGTGACGGACAAACTTTTAATAATATCGGTGTAGTTAACAAACATAATATGCATTATTACGCTCGAAAAAATCGTACTTTGGGTACATCAAGTGGATTTTAGCCATCAATGGTCCTTGAATGTGTGTGGAGGAATTATAGGCGATAAAGTCGTTATTTTCTGAAGATCGACTAAATGGAGAACGGTACCTCAGATTTCTAGAGGATCATTTACCCAATTTAATGAAAGATGTCGATCTTGAATCACGTCGATTAATGTATTTTCAGCATGATGGTGCTTCTGTCCAATTTCACCGAAACGTAAGACAATATTTGAACCATTGGTTAGGAAACCAATGGATTGGTCGAGGAGGTAACATTGGATGGCCAGCAACATCACCGGATCTAGCCCCATTAGACTTTTTCCAATGGGGAGAGTATATCAAGAGTTCCAAACAACCGAGGAAGGCATGAAAAATTGTATACAAACAGCTTGTAGAAGTATTAGCCCGCCGATGTTGAACAGAGTCAAACACAACTTTACAACTTCTAGTTTGCATTCAGGGAGGCGGAAACATTTTTTAGTATGTTTGATAAATTTCAATAAAATTTTGCATCTGTTTGATTTCTTAATGTTTTCATCCATTCAAATTAAATAAAAATTGTATTATACAGAAAATTTTTTTTAACAGCCGTACCTCTTTTCGTATTCAAATTCACTTATCCAAATATCGTATCATAAGAAAACTTATAAAATTCTGCATTCACCAAAGTCAAAATATTCTCCATGCCTGCATTTGAAAAAAAAAATATTTTTAAATTTCGCAAAAGATAAATACTCTGTATATCAAAAAATAAATTGTTATTATTAACGTGCATAAACGCAATCTACACTAAAAAAAAACTAAAACAATATGGTATCAGTTTAATCAGCTTCGACCTGTCTTTCCAAAAATGCTATAATATATAGGATGTTCCATTAAAAGAAAAAGAAGTTTGGTGCAACACTTTTAATATTAACACCCTGTATAAATATAAATAATTTTAAAATGTGCACTTGTGGAACATCTATCGCCTCGAGAAAATTGTATTTTAAAATATAGCCTCAGTGAGGAGCTATCTTCCATCATCCCACCAATGAGACACTTATATATATATATATATATATATATATATATATATATATATATATATATATATATATATATATATATATATATATATATATATATATATATAATATAATTTTCGTAATACGATGTAGATCATTTATATGAAAATTCGCTACCATAAGCACTTGCTGCGCCCAGACTTTTCATCAGTGTGCTTTTGTGCTTTTTCACTTTGCTAGTATCAGATTATGGTCACTAAAAGAAACGATTTGAGTACCCGCTGTCGCTATTTGGTAGACGCCTATGTTTCTAATCCATAGTTTATGCTTATTATACCTACAGAGTACAGCGAGACACCGAACAGGTTAGCAGCTAGTTAACGGAATTGTACTAAAAATAAATGTGCATATTTTAAACAATTCTGTGTTGTAACAGAATATTATTTTAAAAAAAGAAAGGATAAACAAATCGTCGTTTTAGGTGAATGTTGTTTAGTTGGGTGCATGATTGATTCAGCAGAATGTTCAACAGATGTACGTTTTCAAAATGACACACTTTCAATTTACACATCCACATGACTTTATTTATTACCTATATGAAAATTAACTTAGAATACATATATCTAATCATCTTTTATTTATACAGTATCTTCAGCTCTTAAAGTCAATTTACCTAAATTCCATGTGTCTGATTGCACAATAAATTATACGGTAGATAATTGATCTTCAATACCGGTCTATGAAAAAACATATAAGTAGCTAACTATTGGTAAGTAAATTTGGTTAAACGGAATGCTAAATACAGAGTGTCCAGATTTCGTTGCTTTTATGGGGTGTCTCGTTGATGAGTAGAGATTGAAGATTGAGGTTTTCACAATTTGTTCTGTACTACTTTTTTATGAAATTAACGAGGTCTAAATCAAAACTGACATTCCTTGTTTTTGAGCTACAGGTGAGTTTGAAAATTTGCCATTTTTAGGCACTCTAAATCCCCTCTATGTGGTAAGATAATAAGACTGTAAAAACTGATTCTAATAGATTTTTTAAAGTAGAATTCAAAAGATGCCGACAAAAAAGAGTCTGGGAATGAATAATAAAGAATGTTCCGGTAAATATCACTGAAAGCATCCTCAGTGGGCCAAGTCGTGTACCTGCATAGAGTATACATAGTTGTAATCGTCAAACGTTTAGAATTTTTCATCCTCCGATGACGCTAACTTGGTTAGTGAACCAATCGTCAGGTTTTCTTTGTCGTGATTTCGGTTTTTGAAGTGTACCTATTAGAATTCTATAATGTAAAAAGTTATTTTTCTATGAAGCAGAGATTTTGTGATACAATTTTTTTTTAATAGAACAGCCTATATAATTCTATGTCACTGAATCCGGATTATTGAGATATTTTCAAATGTATATGGTTATATATATATATATATATATATATATATATATATATATATATATATATATATATATATATATATATATGTATCGGATTTAAGCAGGTAATTGGAAACAAAAGATCACTAATGACCACGGAAACAAAGGGGGATACAGAGCTTGCACTTACTTAACGTTCTTTATTCCTCTTGTTTGAAGGGCCCCTTAAAGTGTCTTCTCTTGTAATACTACAATGTTGGCACACACTATTTAATGATTTAATAAATGTTTATTGTTTATGTGAACTAGCTAATAACGCAATACACAATGCGTGAGGTGCTTTCTTCTAAGTCTATCTGCACACTGTTTTCTGCGACAGGCACAAACTCTTGTCCCTTTTGCAATCGAAGTAGGTACAGGCCACCTAACGGTAAACTGAGGATAGAGAGGGATGAACGGAAAAGGAACAAGAATGTTCAGTTGATAATAGAAGAGGACGAAACTATATATATATATATATATATATATATATATATATATATATATATATATATATATATATATATATATATATATATATATATATATGTATGATCTTTTCACCCATTTATGGCCAAGGTATCAAAAAACGTTCAAAATTGAATGTCACTCATTTTCTCCAGCAACAATAAAGTTTCTAAACATAAAACCAACAAACAAAAAAATATTTTTTATTTAATTAGTGAATTACAGGCTGATGCGTAAACGCATCAATGGCCAAATATATGCAATACAAGTGCTAACTGATACTATATAAAAATATAATGTACAAACATTATTTCTTATGAAATTCTTCGAAGCAGTTAGCGTGAATATGTACATTACACTTTTTGCACATATATATTGTTGCACTATGACATAATCGACATCGTCGTCTAGCTTTCGTTGCTTCCTGAACCACCACATGGTCAAATTTATCTGTCCGTATTTCAGTTGGTATACTATTAGATATGGATACCCGACTTGAAGATTGTTCGCCTCCTTGATTCTGGATTTTCAAGAGACGGTATGCAATATATGACTTGAAGTCAAGTTGTGACATCTTTTTTTCATTAACCAGATTGAAAAGTTTCCAAGCATTTACAATAGTACTATCAACAGCATTTGAGAATAAAGGCCACCACCATTTCTTTCCCAAGATCCTGGTACGATAGTTTGCTATTGCATTATCGTGTAAATCTACCCCTCCCATGAATTTATTGTAATAGGAAATCACTGCAGGCTGATTTATATTTTCAATTTTTTTCTCTTTTCGATTATATCGCTTCGCTATATTCATAGGTTGAACATTGTAACAGTTGCTTATCACCGTCACCACTGAATTGTCATTCCATCGAACAAGTGATATACCAGCCTCTTCATCATAAGCGCAGCTATGTGACCCACGCTGCTTCTTCGAAATTATTTTGTTTGTCTCCAGTGGACAAACTCCTGTTCGATTGTCGCGTATCGTACCAGTGGCAGAGTATCCTTTATCAGTTAGAACTGAAAATAGTTTATAGGAGGAGAAAAAATTGTCGAAGAAAACCTTGTGTGCGGCATTTTCTTTGATGACTGATAATAAATTGACCACAACTTGGCCTCCTAAACCAAGTGGAGTTTTTTCTGTGGATGCACCAGCATACGGAATAAATTGGTAGAGGTAGCCATCAGATGAACAGAGACACCATAATTTAAATCCGAACCTGACAGGCTTGCCTTTCATATACATTTTACATGAATGTCGTCCGAAATAGGGCACCATTTGTTCATCTATTGACAAACAAGTCGAAAACACACCGAACTTCATGAACTTTTTATTCAGGAGGTCGAAAAACGGCCGAAGTTTGGCAAATCTATCATGTATGTCTAAATTGTTATTATCAGACAGGTGAATGTTTTTCTTCATATTTCTAAACTTGTTTCGACTCATGCAATCTTTTACAATTTTCAAGCCTTTGTCCTCTTCTGTAGACCAATATAAGTCAGCTTGAGGGAGAGTGTGGTACCCAGATAAAATCATGATACCCAGGAAATTCAGCAAATAATCTTTGTCGATTATAAAGTCATGTCTGTTATTGTCACGTGCATATTTCTGACTATACTGAATTATGTTTTCAAGCATTTCATCATCAAAGTACATAAAAAATAAATCTAAAGGTGTTTTGCCGTCTAACTCATTCTTCAGCCTAGCAATATTTTCTTTTTCTTTGACATCGTGATTGCTGTTTGAATTATGCAAGTGTTCTCCTGTTTTCCAGATAGGTTTTCGATCTACACCTTTATATTGTAACAAATTCTTACGTTTCGCTGCCAAACATTCATCATCCGAGTCATAAAGCAAATCGTCATCGGCTGTATGAATTTCGAATGTCCCTGCAATATCATTGAATTCGTTTACTTTCTCACAGTCTTCTTCGAAAATCTCTTCGTCAGTTAGTTCGTCTAAATCTGGCGGTATATACACTGCATCTACATTATTATCTGTATAAAAAACAAACATAAGAATTACTTCACGAGCACACAATAATTATAAATATAATTTTATTTTACCTCGATCATCTGCTAATTCTTGCACGATCTCCTCTAAAGCAAGTTCTAATTCTCTTTGGGTAAGAAATTGCGGCATTTTCTCACACGACAAAAAATATCACTTCACAATTCACAACACTAACCTAACGTAGCACAGTCAGGAAACAAACTAATGCTATTATATCCGTAATCTGGAATCAGAATACATCACAGTGCTCTAACACGTCTCGACATGCAGAAGTGCAGAAGTTGACGGTTTCGGCCATTGATGCGCATACGCATCACACATGTTTAGCTGCTGGTTTTTTCTTTCCATTCGAAAATTTTCTGAAGGACTCTCATTTAATTGTTTCTCCTTTAGGTTTCCAATAGAACTTTCAAGAATTTTTAGCTCATTCTTCTGTTTACCATTTGTAAGAACAAATACAAGTATATGCCGACAAGAATCCTAATTTCTTCCTATTTCAATAATTTCTCCAATATAGATATTCTATGATATACGTGTCTTTTATTTTTCATTAGATAATAGCATCTTTATATAACATCGCACATTAGCTGTATTCGATTTTGCTTAAGGTGGTTGCACAGAAAAAAAATATTATATGACTGATGCGTAAACGCATCAGCGGCCGGAAATGGGTTAAATGGGTGAACAAATTGACTTTTTGTATTTCCATGGTAAGCCGTGGACAGTGGACAGTGGACAGGCTTGTAATCATAACAACACTCATATTAAAAAAGTCTAATGAAAGACATCAAATTTGGTCCGACTTTCCGGGCCAACGAACCAATTCGAGCAATTTACACAAAAACTACATCTGCCAAGATTTATAAAAAGCTTTTTGACTACATTCTAAAAAATAATTTTTGCATGAAAACTTTCTAATAACCCCTTTCAAGAAAATTAGCCCATTTTTTTTACAAAAAGTAACAAATTTTTACAGTAACCTATGAAACATTACTTTAAGTACTAACATTTCACAACAATTTGACAAAAATGATTTCTGCGATAACTGACTAATATATTTTACACTAAAATTTGCTGATAAGATACATACAATTTAAATTACATGATCTATAATTAAAACTACGATAACATACAGGCTGTTCCATTTGAAAAAAATGAGCTACGGCGATTTGAATTTTTTAAAATTCAGCCACTATTTGAGAGCGCCTAGTTTTTTCGACGAATAATATAAGCAAAAACCTCTTTGAATGCGTATTTGTCATGACACTCCGCTATCTATTGGTAAAAACACCGTTTCATAATTTTTGATATGTAATGTGCCAAAAACGGGAAAAGTTGCAAAACAAGCGGTAAACAGTATCAACTTTTTTTCTTACAAGTATGCATTATAAGTCAATGGCAAATGCATCAATGTAATAATATGAGTGTTTCATTTAAAACAACAAAAGTTTGATCACCAACAACTTATGCGAACTATTCTTTGATTGTCAAAATAATTTTGTAAGATGCAACTCAAGACGCCCTATAATTAGTATATATAATTTTTCTCGTATCTTGTATCAAAACAGATATATTGAGCTTTACCGTAGAAATGCGCCACAATATATATATATATATATATATATATATATATATATATATATATATATATATATATATATATAGTTAGCGCTCATTTGAAAAAAAAAAATTCAAGATTAGTCGCGATCTGCTACATAGCATTGTTTTCTGCAAAAATTCGCTAAAAAGTATGGACTAATAAACCACAAACTCTATAACTGACACTACTGTCAAAACATTAGAAAATGGGTCTATTTAAAATAAATTTTCTTCAAACATTTTAGTAAAATGAAGGAATATGGCGGTTGTAGTAAAAACTAGGCAAAACACACTTCTGGAGACAATTATTCTACATAACCCTCATTAGTTTCAGCATCTTTGTCTAAAACTTGTCAATTTTAAAATTTCAAATCACGACTGATGTTTTATAAACCAAACCATAAAATTTTGAAAATAATTTTCAAGGTATTTCTTGACCTTTTTGCGTCGAGAAAACGTATTCATTGTTAATATTAAATAAATGTTGTTAACAATACAAAACGTTTTGGTTCTGTGTCATCAAAAAATGTTTCCTTAAATACTTGTAACTGTTTTTTATTTTATCTTAGAAATCTAACTTTTGGTATATACGTTAGTTTTTACAATGCTGACTCTGAGTACCCCATTTGTTTGCTGCCTGCTTTGTTATTTTTGGAGATACATTTTTTTTCGAAAGGAAACTTTTCCGGAAAAACTGGTCCTACTTTTATGGCTAACGAACTTATCCAAGCCACTTGCAAACGAAAGGTACGTGCAAAATTTTGGTTAAAATCCGGCCATTATTTTTGAGTTATCGGTGTGATATATATATATATATATATATATATATATATATATATATATATATATATATATATATATATATATATATATATATATATATATATATATAATAACCCCAAACTCTGCACCCAGAAGTCTTTGACTTGTGCGGGGGGAGCTCACATACACATATAGACAAAGAAGCCGGCCTTTCCACATTCGAGTGAAAAAGACCGACTGTCCGAATAAATTACCTATTCAGCCTGTATATATATATATATATATATATATATATATATATATATATATATATATATATATATATATATATATATATATATATATATATATATATATATATATATATATATATATATATATATAGCTGTACTGTGAGTTACGTTCTCCAAATAAATAATTACTGATTCTAGGAACTTTTCAAAGGTATTATTATTGAAAAGCTTTCTGAAGTACATATGTATATAATCTACGTACATAAAAGAGTCTGGACACAGCAAGTGCGTTATGGTAGTGAATTTTCATAGAAATGATCTGGCATCAAATATTTTATTATAACTTTTTTCTTGTAAGATAGAAATCTAAATTTTGGTGTATAGTTTACTTTTTATATCGTAAACCTACCTACCAAATTTGGTTATAATAGATTTTTTATTTTTTGAGATGATTTTTTTTTTCGAATGAACACTCAAAATTTTCCGGGAAAACCTCGTTAGATTTTCCTGGTTAACGAACTTATCCAAGCCACCTACAAAAAGGAAGTACATGCCAAATTTGACCAAAATCGGCCCATGATTTTTTGAGTTATCGGTATGATATATATATATATATATATATATATATATATATATATATATATATATATATATATATATATATATATATATATAACATGAAAAAATTGAAACTGACCCCGTATGTGGGTTCTAGTTCGCGCTCATTTGCAAAATTTTTTTCAAAATTCAAAAGTCGGGATCTGCCCAATAGTGAATTTTTTCTACGAAAATTCACTAAAAACATTTCACTACAATCTTAAAAAAAACAAATATACCTATATAGAGATATTTTATACCAAGATTCCTGCTTTAAATTGTAATAACTCAATTTGCTATTAACCAAATGTTTGGGCTAGCAAACCAGTTTTTTTATCTTAGTTACCCTTAACTAACCCAATGACTCATTGTTTCTGAAATAAAGTTAAACTTCTATAAAACTTGGTTACCATAAGCCACTTGCTCTGCCAGGACTTTTAATAATAATAAAAATTCGGAAAGATATATTTCTCAAATAATAAACATATTAATAATACCACATTTTTTTTACACTTGCCATTAATATAAGTGACCTATATGTTAGAGGAACAATCTTATTATCATAAACCTGTATCAAATAGTTCCAAGAAGTTAAAACTGTTGTATTTCCTACAAAAACCTTATCTAACATTTTTCCAGTTCTAAGGAGACATAATTTAACACATTTAATAAGAAATACTGAGATGAAAGACGTCCGGTTCTTAGAAATATCATTAAATATTGTACCGATTGTCCTTTATTGCTTTTCTTAGAAAATAAATAAAAATAAAATTCAAGAAGAGTTTGGAGTTTGGATTTGATATAATAGGGAGCTGGTCCATCCTGAATTTGAGGTGTTGGAATTAATTAAATAAATATCTTTAGATAGTTCTAAAAATCACCAATATATATTTATATAGGTAGCCCATCGAGAACTGTAAAAGCGGGTTTTTCAGTATTTAACGTTATCTCTTTGAAAAACGCTCCAGGTCGATTGGAGCGGACACATTTTCGCGAGAATGTCAAAGCTGCTACTTCAATCCCCCTAAACGGGATATCTACCCCCTTAAAATGTTTAAACCAGTGCGGTCGAGTGACACATCGTTGAAAAGGTTACTCAATTTACTATTCAGTCGTCTACTCGGTTTTAAAACTCCTTGAAAATCTTGCGGAAAAAATTCAAGATCAAATTATTGTCATATTATAGTCAATGGCATTTTTCGTTCAGAGCATTATTCTCGACATGTTTTAAAACATTGTGATAATTTTAGTTAGTAGAATTTCATATATGTATTAGTGTTTGTAACTTATCTCTTCAAATAAGACCAATTAGAGAAAAGTTCGGGACGCAGCAAGTGCGTTATGGTAGTGAATTTTTATTAAATGCTTCAAATTTGAATAATTCAAATTTCTATAAACTTAGAAAGTTGAATTTTGGTATATAGTATTCACCAAAATTCATTAAAATAACTTTGCAATTTTCGGGGATTTTTTTTTCAAAATTTGAATAACTCAATTTTATATAAACTTAGAAAGTTGAATTTATGGTATGCAGTTAGGTATTTCCCAAGGCAACATATCCATCCAATTTCGTTAAAATAACTTTGTAATTTTTTTTTGAAATAAAACTCAATTTTTTTCCAGAAAAGCTTATCCGATTTTCCTGGATAACGAAGTCATCCAAGCCATTAATAAAAGAAAGGCACTTGCCGAGTTTCAACGAAATCGGTTTATTATTTTTTGAGTTATCGGTTGGATATATATATATATATATATATATATATATATATATATATATATATATATATATATATATATATATATATAAACATATAAAAATTGAAACTGACCCCGGATATGGGTTCTAGGGGTCCTAGTTCGCGCTCATTTGAAAATTTTTTTGGAAAGTCTCACCATCGATACCTCTCTATTAGTGAATTTTTTTAATAAAAATTTACCAAAAAGTCTGGGTGCAGAAAGTGCGTTATGGTGGTGAATTTTCATATAAATGATCTAGGCATTGTTTTTTCGAAAAATATATATGCGCCAAGAAAAAACAACATTTGTCTGTAATATTTAATAGATTTTCTGTAAGACACAAATATTTTGATCATGTGGCACTATTTTTTTTTCCATTAAATGTTTATAAATTTTTTCTTTAACTAAGACGAAGTACTAAATTTTTTAAATGCAACAGTAGGATACATCCTGAATCTACCATCAATTATCTTGGGCACCTATTTTTTGTATTAAGTGGATTCAAGTAATTGTCAAGTACACATCCCCAGTCAATCATTCCGTAAGATATGATACTCTGCACATGTGTTTTGTTTTAAACGGTACACACTGTATAATAAAACACGTATTCAGCTTTTCACTAAATTCAACCCCTCGATGGTTCAGGGGTAAGAACGTGAGCGTCTGAACCGAAGGGTACTGGGTTCGATCCCAGGGTTTTCCTTTCACTTTTTCAGTACAAACTGTAACATTAACATCAACCGAGGTTCTGACATTGTATTTGAGCAAGTTGAATGTCTGCACGTTCCGCCCTTAGGAGGGGGCGTAAAGCCGTCGGTCCCGTGTCCATGCGATGTTGGGCACGTTAAAGACCCCTACCCTCCTTACAGAAAGGCAAGGGTTCGGCAAAATTTCCAGGATAGTGAGGTGAAACTGCTCCCTGGCGTCGGTGATTGGCCATAGTCGCGGAAATAGGTTGACGTTAAAGAAACAAAACACACACAGACACACACTAAATTCAACTTCTAATAGGTGCAAGTAAAGGTTGTGTGGGAAAAATATTTTTGATTCTATTTATCGAATTAAACTGGACACAAATACTCTACCAGACAAATAGTATATTTAAAAAAAATTAACTCCTGAGTGTGCAAGGTTTGTATGTTAAAATACTTGATATACGCGGACAAAGTGGGCGGCAAAAGCTATTTAAATTAATAAATTAAAAAACTCTGGACGCAGCAAGTGCGTTATGGTAGTGAATTTTCATAAAAATGTTTTTATTGCAAATATGTGTGTCTTCTGTTTAAGAAAGCAGGCATCCATTTTGGTTACCAGTATAACCTATATAGTAAAAACAATGTGCCATGTTTCATAAAAATAACTTTATTGTGTGAAAATGTACAAAAATTTCTAACAGTCAACTTAAAGTGTTCCTGGAAAAACTCGTTTCTTGGTCAACCTTATAGGTTAATAGCAAATTGAGCTATTCAAATATGAAGCATTTGAACGAAATTCGCTACCATAACGCACTTGCTGCATCCAGAATTTCTTTTCTTACAAACATGCATTATATTTCGATAGAAAATGCAAAAATGCAATAACATAACAGTTTGATTAAAAAAAAAGAAAATTTGTATCACCAACGACTGATGGGCCAGCCTGTGATTGTAGAAATATTTTTTTAAGATGTAGCTCAAGACACCCTATAATTAATATCTACATTTTTTTTCATATCTTGTATAACAACGGATATATTGAGCTTTATTGCTTTTTTACAAAAATTCGACAAAAGTTATATACCATTAAACGGTAAACTCTATAACACTAAGTGAGTGGTGAACGTGTCGCCACCTAGTTCGGAACCAAGTACTATGTTGTCACGCCCGCTCCAAATAACACAGAGTGTTAAAAATAGAGACGGTATACAACTAACTAACAATTTAAAAAATTGTTAGCCCTGGCCCATTTCTACCCCAATATAGGGACAAAGTATGTAAGACTAGATGCATTCTCGTAACAATTAGAACCGTAGACCGGTTTCGCTCTCATTAGAGCTCTTCAGTACGGCATACTAATTGTAGCAAAAATGCACCAAAAATAACACGGCTATCGTATAGCCAGTCTTAAAACACTAAGTGAGTGGTGAACGTGTCGCCACCTAGTTCGGAACCAAGTACTATGTTGTCACGCCCGCTCCAAATAACACAGAGTGTTAAAAATAGAGACGGTATACAACTAACTAACAATTTAAAAATTGTTAGCCCTGGCCCATTTTTAACACTCTGTGTTATTTGGAGCGGGCGTGACAACATAGTACTTTGTTCCGAACTAGGTGGCGACACGTTCACCACTCACTTAGTGTTTTAAGACTGGCTATACGATAGCCGTGTTATTTTTAGTGCATTTTTGCTACAATTAGTATGCCGTACTGAAGAGCTCTAATGAGAGCGAAACCGGTCTACGGTTCTAATTGTTGCGAGAATGCATCTAGTCTTACGGTAAACTCTATAGCTAAGACTAGTGCCCAGCATCAGAGAAAGGGTCTATTTGAAATGAATTTTCTGGAAACATTTTAGTAAAATGAAGGACAATGACGGTTGAAACTAAGACTTGAGGTTTGTGAAACATCATTCTTGAGACATTTGATTTCCATAGCCCGTATTAGGTTCAGGTTATTTGCCTAAATGTTGCCGATTTTGACGTTTTAAATCGCAACTTTGACGTTTTGAGAAAAAAACCAATTTAGTTTTCTTTAAATGCCTATAACTTGTTGTCTTTTGACCTACGTAGCTAAATTTTGGTAGGTAACTTACCTATAAGGATGTAAACTAGTGATGGGAAAAACTGTTATATTGCTTTAACAGGTCGCACCTGTTACTGTTATTTAGAAATAACAGTTAAATGTAACAGGTTGAAATAACAGTATGAACTATGAATTATTAAGAATTCCACGTAGACGTAGTAACAGTAGCTGAACCCGTCCGGTGGTGTAGTTGGGTAATGTTTAAAATAAAAAATATTCTTGTATTATGTTTAAAACAATTAATAACTTTTTTATTAAAAAAATGATGGAGGTTTTTTTTTGGGTATTCATCACTAATAATAATTTGGTAAAAAATTCAACAATGCAGAATTTCTTTCGAATTTTCTTAACTAATTAAGTATTAGTTAAGCATTGAGCTTGAAAACCTCTATAGCCATCTTTTCCTTGAAAATGAGAGCTATATGAAATAAATGAATTATTGTAAGCAAAAAATAAAATAAATAAATTTTAAAAATTAAAACTAATTTTTCTCTCTCTACCTATAGGGCGAAGTGTGTCTGGTTTCAACTATACCGGGTACAGGGAATATTTTTATAATTTCATTAAAATTGGTACTGTTTCTGAGATTTTTTAAGTTTCAGGGATTTTTTATTTTGCAGTAGTAATAAAAAAAAGATGTTTAAAATCGGACCTATTTCTTAGATTTCCAAAGTGAAAAGTAAAAAGGAATATTGATTTATTAGTTACATAAGGCAAAGAAGAATGAGCAAAAAACTACCTAATATAATATAATACCTAAGGACTCACGTTAAAGCATAACTGTACGTTTGTATACATATCAGTTTTTTCTTAAAACAAAAATGCCATCAGCATATCGAGTTATCTAATGAAGATTGAGTTTACGTCAACGCCTATGTGATTATTTTTTTATATACGCGGTGACCGGATTTTATTTTTACAATGATATAGTTCATTTTTAATAATTTTCACTTGCTACATATACAGCCTTTTTATTTACATTTTTCATATTTTGTGTTTGTTTATAAATTGTAAATATATGTGTGTATCTTGTGTGAATCAACAACCTGTCAAAATTTAACAGTTTCATTGTACCGACGACCCTACGTTCCCAAAGCTGTTAGCACACTAGTATAAAGTAGTATGTTATGAAGTAAAGTCCGCTCTATACTCTATACCCCATTCCCAGTCTCATGTCCATTCATCCTGTTATAACAGTTGCGGATGAAAACAGTATTATGTTATGAAGTAAAGTCCGCTCTATATCCCATTCCCAGTCTCATGTCCATTCATCCTGTTATAACAGTTGCGGAGGAGAACAGAAGCTGCTTCATCGTAGCAGTGCAACAGAAACAGATACGACAACAGAAACAGATACGACTCACTGCGCAACAGCATCCCCTCCACTGTACCTGTTATTTGTTTATATCCATAACAGGTTGTTACTGCTGCGGCTCGACAACAGTTAAAATATAACAGACTGTTAAATAACAACCCATCACTAATGTAAACCCGCGTACCAAATTTGGTTGCCCTTACTTTGTTAATTCCCGAGATATAAATTTATTTCGAAAGAAAACACATAATTTTCCGGGAAAACCTGGGCAGATTTTCCTGGCTAACGAACTTATCCAAAATGAATTTATTCACCAAATTTAATCATAATCGGCCCATAATTTTTTGAGTTATCGGTGTGATACATACATACATACATATATATATATATATATATATATATATATATATATATATATATATATATATATATATATATATATATATATATATATATATATATAAATTGAAACTGACCCCGGATGTCTTCTGGGGGGCCTAATTAGCGCTCATTTGAAGAAATTTTTTCAAAATTCAAAAGTCGGGATCTCCTTATTAGTGAATTTGTTTTAAGAAAATTCACTAAAAACAATAATCAACATATCTAAGGATTTTTACTTGATAATAATTGTTTTCGGAAATAATAAATCTATGTGGTATTTTACAGACAATATAGATTTTTACGTTGAGGTCTGGAACAATTATAAATTTCCCGATATTTGAACTTGCGAGTTTTTGTGGTTTAGTAATAAATTTGTTTTAGTGAGTCACACCAAAAGTATCTTCTAGACAGTATTATAAAAAACTAATACACAGATACATGTGAAGACATAATTTCTAATTAATTAACATACAGGAATGAACTGGAAAGCATCATCTCGGTAAAGTTCTTCGTAATGCGTTTAACGACCTGCTTTTATAAGCTACTTTTATTAGCAAAGCTAGATTTAATAATTAAGTGTTTGAAAAAAATAAGATCAACGGACATTTAACTGAGGTTACTGCATAATAAATATTTTTTTCTAATGATTTGCAGCAACTTACAGAATCAAAGTTACATAAAGATGTGTCAACAATTGCGTTAGTCATCCGTTACAAAAACTAACTATTCCTTAATTCAAGTCTAAATTTTTTATATGTATTACTGAAAACTCAAGACAATTTACATACTTAGATGTTAGTTAACTTAATGATGCACTACCTTGTTTCGAATTAATTAGTTTTTACACGGTAGGTTTTTATATTCTGTTAATGAAGAAGAGGAAGAACGGAGTAAACAGATTTTCTTGGTTTGTTAGGTTTCAGAATCAATTAGTTATTAAACAGAGTAACCACTTTACATTCTTCAGCACAACCTAAAAGCGACGTTGCCTTATCGTCGCAATCAGGGTTATCTGTCTCAGCAGCCCTTTTCATTTAATTAGAGCTTTTGCACTTCATCAATTGGGACGGGTTTCTCAGGATTTTTAGTGAATTTTCTTTAAAAAAATTCACTAATGAGGAGATCCCGACTTTCGAATTTTGAAAAAATTTCTTCAAATGAGCGCTATTTAGGACCCCCGAAACCCAAATCCGCGGTCAGTTTCAGACTTTATATGTTTATATATATATATATATATATATATATATATATATATATATATATATATATATATATATATATATATATATATATTTATGTGTCACACCGATAACTTAAAAAATAATGAACCGATTTTGATAAAATTTGGCACATACCTTCCTTTTGCAAGTAGCTTGGATAAGTTCGTTAGCCAGGAAAATCTGCCGAGGTTTTCCCGGAAAATTTTGTGTTTTCTTTCGAAAAATTTATATCTCCAAAATTAACAAAGTAAGGGCAACCAAATTTCACACGCGGATTTATATCATTAGAGGCAAGTTACCTACCAAAATTTAGCTCTGTAGGTTAAAGGACAAAAAAGTTACAGGCATTCAAAGAAAAATAAATTTGGGTTCTCCTCAAAACGTCAAAATCGCGATTTTAAACGTCAAAATTGGTAAGTACCTTTCTTTTGCAAGTGGCTTGGAAAGTTCGTTATCCAGGAAAATCCGACGAGGTTTTCCCGGAAAATTTTGTGTTTTCTTTCGAAAAAAATGTATATCTCCAAAATTAACAAAGTAAGGGCAACCAAATTTTATACGCGGGTTTATATCATTATAGGCAAGCTACCTACCAAAATTTAGCTCTCTAAGTCAAAAGACAGAAAAGTTATAGGCATTTAAACAAAAATAAATGGGGGTTTTTCACAAAACGTCAAAGTTGCGATTTAAACGTCAAAATTGGCAACATTTAGGAAAAGAACTTGAATCTAATACGGGCTATGGAAATAAAATGTCTCAAGAAGAATGTTTTACAAACTCTGAAGTCTTAGTTGCAACCGTCATTGTCCTTCATTTTAATAAAATGTTTCCAGAAAATTCATTTCAAATAGACCCTTTCTCTGATGCTTGGCAGTAGCCTTAGCTATAGAGTTTATCGTTTACTGGTACATAATTTTTGTAGAATTTTCGTAAACAATCAATAAAGCTCAATATATCTGTTATTATACCAGATATGAAAAAAATGTATATATTAATTATAGGGTGTCTTGGGCTACATCTTAAAAAATTATTTCTACAATCACAGGGTGGCCCATAAGTCGTTGGTGATACAAATTTTCTTTTTTTTTTAATCAAACACGTCTTATGTTATTGCATTTTTGCATTTTCCATCGAAATATAATGCATGTTTGTAAGAACAAAAATTCTGGACGCAGTAAGTGCGTTATGGTAGCGAATTTTGATCAAATGCTTAATATTTGAATAGCTCAATTTGCTATTAACCTATAAGGTTCACCAAAAAACGAGTTGTGTACCATATTGCATTAATATAGCTTTGTTTTTTCAAAAAGTACAAACATTTTCCGAAAATAAACTTTAAAAGTTCCAGAAAAACTGGTCCGATTTTCCTGGCCAACGAACCTCTTTAAGCTATTTACACACCTGACAAGATATAATTATTCATACACAGCTTTAGGACCAAAATTGAAAAAAAATGATAATTTCTTTTACATAATTTGTCTTCAGTAATGTTACACTAAATTATATTTTTCACAAAAATTCCACAACTTTTTTTTACAATAACTTACTAAACATTTATTATTCGTTACCAACATGTCAAAAAAATCTTACAAAAATGATCTCTACGGAAACACCAAAAACTTTTAAGCGAAAGCTTTTCAAATTCAGCCACTATTTGAGAGTACCTGCATACGGCAGCTCGATTTTTTCGACTAGTAATACAAAGAAAAACCTCTCTGAATGCGTCATTTCCATGGGGCTCTGCTACCTATTGATAAAAACGCCACATCACAATTTGTGATATGCGTTTGAAATATGTGCCAAAAACGTGAAAGTTGCAAAACAATTGAAATAACTCAAAAACGATGAACGATATCATTTTTTTTCTTACAAACATGCATTATAATTAGATGAAAAATACAAAAAATCAACAACATAAGGGGTGTTTAAAAAATAAATAAAGCGTGTATCACCAACGAGTTATGGGCCACCTGTAATTGTCAAAATAGATAAGATACAGCTCCAGACACCCTATAATTAACGTATATACTTTTTCCTCATATCTTGTATAACAAGGGATATATTGAGCTTTACCCTAGAAATGCGTCACCCTGTATATGTGTAAACAGGCAAAAACTGAAACTGACCTCGTATATATGGGTTTTATGGGTTCTAGTTCACGCTCATTTGAAGAAATCTTTTTAAAATTCATAAGTCGCGGTCTTCTTAATAACGAATTTTTTCTACGAAAATTTGCTAAAATATAGACTATTAAACCATAAACTCTATAGCGGAAACTATTGCCGAAGCATCAGAAAGAGGGTCTATTGAAATGGATTTTCCGAAAATATTTTAGTAAAATGAAGGACAGTAATGGTTGAAGCTGAAACTTAAGACTTTGTGAAACACACTTATTAAGATATTTTTTCGACATAATCCGTATTTGCTTTAAAGAAGAATTTTTTCAAAATGCAAAAGTGCGATCTCCTTTCTGCGAATTCTTTCCAGGAAAATTTGCTAAAAAGAACTGCTCAGACTTGATTTTTTTTACAAATCGACCATTTGATATTTGTTGCAGATCCTAACATTGGTGTATTTAAGATGTCTCGTATTGCCGTTAATACTTGTTTAACATGTGTAGATGCTAGATATTCGTATTCCTTAATTATGGAATAACGTTTTAAAAATTTTTTGCGTGTTGAACGTTGTATAACTATTTTTTTTTGCTGCAATATAGGCGATATATAGGCGATATATGGACTTTGTAATTGCCAAAATTATTAAGTAAATAAAAAAATTAATATTTATCATAAAAAACTATTCTTGCGGACTATAAATGGGTTGTCACGTTACATTTTTTTTTACTTTTAGTGAATTTTCTTTAAAAAAATTCACTAATAAGGAGATCCCGACTTTTGAATTTTGAAGAAAAATGAGCGCTAATTAGGCCCCCCAGAACACATATCCGGGGTCAGTTTCAATTTTTATATGTTTATATATATATATATATATATATATATATATATATATATATATATATATATATATATATATATATATATATATGTATCACACCGATAACTCAAAAAATAATGGGCCGATTTTGATTAAATTCGATGAATACCGAATTTCCCGAAAAATTTTGTGTTTTCTTTAAAAAAAAATTATATCTCCGGAATTAACAAAGTAAGGTACGCTGGTTTGCGTCGTTATATGTGAGCTACCCACCAAAATTTAGCTCTGTAGGTCAAAAGATTGGGGTTTTCCTCAATACGTCAAAGTGACAATTTAAAACGTCAAAATTCGCAACATTTAGGCAAAGAACTTGAATCTAATACGGGCTATAGAAAGAAAATGTCTCAAGAAGAATGTTTTACAAACCCTGAAGTCTTAGTTTCAACCGTCATTGTCCTTCATTTTACTAAAATATTTCCAGAAAATTCTTTTCAATAGACCCTTTCTCTGATGCTTGGCAGTAGCCTTAGCTATAGAGTTTATCGTTTAATGGTATATAATTTTTGTCGAATTTTTGTACAAAATCAATAAAGATCAATATATCCGTTATTATACAAGATATGAAAAAATATTGTATACATTAATTATAGGGTGTCTTGAGCTACATCTTGAAAAATTATTGCTACAATTACAGGCTAGCCCATAAGTCGTTGGTGATACAAATAAATTTTTTTTAGTCGAAAACGCTATATGTTTTTGCATTTTCCATCGAAATATAATGCATGTTTGTAAGTTAAGAAATTCTGGACGCAGCAAGTGCGTTATGGTAGCGAATTTTGATTAAATGCTTCATATTTGAAAAGCTCAAATTGCTATTAACCTGTAAGGTTGACCAAGAAACGGATTTTTTCGGTTACACTTTAAGTTTACTTTCGGAAATTTCTGTACGTTTTCAAACAATAAAGTTATTTTGATGAAACATGGCACATTGTTTTTACTATATATGTTATACTGGTAATCAAATTTGATGCCTGCTTTCTGAAGAAAAAAAAAACACACACATATTTGCTATTAAAAACATTTAAATGAAAATTCACTACCATAACGCACTTGCTGCGTCCCGAACTTTGTGATATAATTTTTAGTGAATTTTCTTTAAACAAATTCACTAATGAGGAGATCCCGACTTTTGAATTTTTAAACAATTTCTTCAAATGAGCGCTAATTAGGCCCCCCAGAACACATATCCGGGGTCAGTTTCAATTTTTATATGTTTATATATATATATATATATATATATATATATATATATATATATATATATATATATATATATATATATATATATATATATATATATATATATATATATATATATATATATATATATGTATATGTATCACACCGATAACTCAAAAAATAAAGGGCAGATTTTGATTAAATTTGGTGAATAAATTCCTTTTGCAAATGGCTTGGATAAGTTTGTTAGCCAGGAAAATCTGCCCAGGTTTTCCCGGAAAATTTGGTGTTTTCTTTCGAAAAAAATTAATATCTCCATAATTGACAAAGTAATGGAAACCAAATTTGGTACGCAAGTTTATATCCTTATAGGTAAGTCACCTACCAAAATTTTGCTATGTAGGTCAAAAAACAAAAAGTTATAGGTATTTAAAGAAAAATAACTTGGGGTTTTCCTCAAAACGTCAAAGTTGCGATTTAAAACGTCAAAATCGGCAACATTTAGGCAAATAACTTGAATCTAATACGGGATATGGAATTCAAATGTCTCAAGAAGGATGTTTTACCAACCCTGAAGTCTGCTTGGCAGTAGTCTTAGCTATAGAGTTTATCGTTTAATGGTATATAATTTTTGTCGAATTTTCGTAAAAAATCAATAAAGCTCAATATATCCGTTATTATACAAGATATGAAAATATATATATATATATATATATATATATATATATATATATATATATATATATTAATTATAGGGTGTCTTGAGCTACATCTACAATCACAGGCTGACCCACAAGTCGTTGGTGATACAAATTTTCTTTTTATTTAATATAATGCATGTTTGTAAGAAAAGAAATTCTGGATGCAGCAAGTGCGTTATCGTAGCGAATTTTGATCAAATGCTTTATATTTGAATAGCCCAATTTGCTATTAACCTATAACGTTGACCAAGAAATGAGTTTTTTCCGGGAACACTTTAAGTTTACTTTTGGAAATGTTTGTACATTTTCACACAATAAAGTTATTTTTATGAAACAAGGAACATTGTTTTTACTATATAGGTTATACTGGTAACCAAAATGTATGTCTGCTTTCTTAAAAAGAAAACACACATATTTGCAATAAAAACATTTTTATGAAAATTCACTACCATAACGCACTTGCTGCGTCCAGAGTTTTTTTTTACTCTTGTGATATAATTTTTATAAAAACTTAATATCCTTGCAACATGTATACCATCATAAATATTCGAAAGGTAAGTTACTAGAAGCACTTAAGCCATTTATAACTTATGTTACAGAAAAGAAGACTGGTAGATTATGGTATTAAAGCTAGTTGTATGAACATTCAAGTAAAATAGGTCGATGCATTCGAATATTTGGTCTCACGTTAGTATATAGAATATTAGCGAATGTCATCTTCATGTGATAGAAAGTTGGCTCTAAAAGCGTTTAAAATTATATTATGGGAAAGTTGATTATCACATATGAAGGCAATCTCAGTTTTATAACCAGGATATTTACTTGTCACCCACACTCTATCATCTTCACTGGTTCTTATGCAAAATAGGAAGCGCTTCAAAGTCGCATAAAATTTATTATCGCTGACAAGAAAACACGGAAATTATTAATCAAATAGGATACTTCCATTTAAGAAGAATTTACCAAAAAATCATTAGTTACTTTATGTCATCCGTCTAACTTATAAGGTGGATCAGCAATTATGTAATAGTATTATATTATGAAATCATTAAAATTAATAATATTACACTAACTAGCCAAACAAAAAATCACGTATTTAAATGTGTTAGAAAATAAAGAGAAATGAAATCAATATTTTTTAAGTAAAACGATTTTTTCCATGAAAGTCGTGCACTAAACGATATAAAATAACTTGTTTAACTATGTCAAACTGCATAAATAGTAACAGTCAAACTCATAGTAGGTATATTATGTCAACTAGCCTAAAAATATGGTAATAAAAACAAACGAAAAAAAGTTGTATAACATGGATTCGTATTTTAGATTACTAGTTTGATAATTTATTTTGGTTATAAAATCTCATTGCATTATATAACCCAAAATGTGCTATTGATTGTTGGCTGTACTTAATTTGAAACTAAGTAAGATATGTGAGATTTACATTAATTCCATTTTTAGTGATTCGTCGTTAAATTACCAAGCACTCGATTTTATAACCAAAGTAAAATATCAAACTATTAATCTAAAAAAGTCTGGACACAGCAGGTGCGTTATGGAAGTGAATTTTTATAAAAATGTTTTTTATAGCAATTATGTCTCTTTAATGTAAGCAGTCATCAATTTGGTTACTGGTATAACCTACATAGTAGAAACAATGTGCCATATTTTATCAAAATAACTTATTATTTCAAAAATTTTCCGAAAATAAACTTAAAATGTTGGTTTCCTAGCCAACAAACCTTAGTTTAATAGCAAATTGAGTTATTGTTATTTGAAGCATTTAATGAAAATTTGATACCAAAACGCACTTACTGCGTCTCGATTTTTTTTCTTACAAACATATTTCTATTAAAAATGCAATAAAATAAGGGTGTTCGAAAAAAATTTTAGGGATCACCAACGAGTTATGGGTCACCATGTGATTGTCAAAATAATTTTATAAGATGCAGCTCGAGACACCCTATAATTAACTTATACAATTTTTTCTCGTCTCTTGTATAATAATAATTATATTGAGTTTTACCGTAGAAATGCATCACCCTGTATATCTGATCAGATGCAACGGTATGCAAACCCGGATATGGATTCTAGAGGGTCTAGTTTGCCCTCATTTGAAGAGATATTTTTAAAATTCTAAAGTCGCGGTCTCCTCAATGACGAATATTTTCTACGAAAATTAGCTAAAAATTATAGACCCTTAAACCATAAACTTAACTAAAACCACTGCCAAAGAATCAGAGAAAGAAAATAACTATCCTGTTTCATATCAGCCCTTTGTGTAAAACTTTTAAGCTGTTGACAAAACATCACAAACACTGTTTAGTCCACCCACTAACACTAATAAAGTCGGAAAGAATCATGTGCACTTGTATATTAAAATTCCCAAACAACACAAATAATATGTAAAATGAAATTGAAAACAGATAAACGATCTAAAGATCACGTCACCTAATAAAACTGTAACTGACCTGCGCAAAGATATCAAATGTTCAGTTGCCAGGGTAACGACTAGTTTTTTTTATAATTGTTATTAAAAACGGGTAACGACCAGTTTTTTTATCATTGTTATTAAAAACTGTCTGATTTAAAAATAATGTTTCAAATTTGAATAGCTCAATTTTCTGTAAATCTAGAAAGCTGAATGTTGGTACTTTGTCAGGTCTTTTCTAAGGCAACATGCCTACCAAATTGTATCAAAATATCTTTGTAATTTTCGGAGATAAAAGTTTTTTTCGAAGACAAACTCAAAATTTTCTCGGAAAACAGCGTCCGATTTTCCTGGCTAACAAACTCATCCAAGCTATTAATAAAAGAAAGTATATATATATATATATATATATATATATATATATATATATATATATATATATATATATATATATATATATATATATATGTATGTATATATATATATATATATATATATATATATATATATATATATATATATATATATATATATATATATATATATATATATATATATATATATTATATGTATGTATCGAACCATTAACTCAAAAAATAATGGACCGATTTTGATAAAATTTAGCAGCTACCTTCCTTTTATGAATGGCTTAGATAACTTCGTTATTCAGGTAAATCAAACCAGGTTTTCCTGGAAAATTTTGGATTTTCTTTTGAAAAAAATTTTATCTCGAAAAATGGAAGAGCTATGGTAACAAAATTTGGCACGTATGTTTATCATATAAAAGTTAAACTACGTGCCAAAATTTAGGTCTCTGTGTTGCTATAAAAAAAGTTATAAGCATTAAATAAAATAATGTTTTGTGCCAGAAAATTTCTATGAAAATTCACTACCATAATGCACTCGCAGCGTCCAGAATTTTATTTATGACTTATGTATATTCTAATAGATCCTTTCTGTTGTATAACTTTAAAATAATTGTGTTAATTAAGAATTTATGGGCAAGCGAGTGCATTAAGTGCCTTAGCTGAAAAGTTGTTACAAAACAAAAGTAAAGTTAAGTAAATAATTTGCGTGATTTTAGAAATTTGATATGTGAAGAGAACGTATAGAGATTAATGATTTCTTTTAATAGTTTACTTTCAAAGTAAAATTGAAAAGGTAATTAAAGAGTAATTTGTAATTATATATGAAATGATTTGATAGTTTGATGCATAAATTTATAGATTATTATATAAGTACATTTTCAGTAACAGTCTATCTGGCAGTCGCTATAGCTAGTATCTTCCAGTCACTTGCCCAGGATCGGACTGAGCACATGTCTTGGTACTACAAATGTATATTTGTTACCATTATATAATAAATCTTGATCGCACGGCAATAGTCACACCGAGTTGAACAACTGTGATCACCCAAATTAAGCAACGCCAGGCACGAACAGTACTTCGACGTTCTACTGATACATGTGAATTTTCATTCTCCCACATGTTTAGCGATAAAAGGTAGCTCCATCTGTAATCAATATTTTATTTACAAACAGTGAATCTACATTCTGTTCGTTTCTCAAGGAATGGAAAATTGTACTATACCTGGGATTTCACCTAGCAATAAATTCTGTACTTGTGTAAAGTGATATGCATAAAGACCTTTGTGAAGAAATAACTTTGGAACCTATGATCTACTGACTGCAGCTGGGTGTAATCTTCCTAAACTAATTTCTGGGTTATCCTACACGAACTAAAATCTTCTCTTCTTGTTCGGAAGCGATATTTTTCTGCCTAAAATATCTGGTTTTGAAGGGAATATGCTATAAGCAATAACCAATTACGACGAAACAATCGTATTAGATTTTTAACTGACTGAAACTGCACTAAATAAATACAAATCAGAATACCTTGACAAAATGTACATCTGTGGTGTCCCAGTGGTAAGAACCTGCGTCTCTGAAGCCAAATGTCGTGCGTCCATATCATAGTAGGAAATTAAGATCATCTTACCATCTTGTTCGTAACGTATATAGAACAAGCTAACAGAGGTGTCTACAATAGAATATATGAACACGCCTTCGCAGTTAGAAAATCTGACCACTCATCAGCACCTCCCATGTATGATATTCACACAGCGTACAAAATAGACATCAACAATGCAAAAACCGTAGCTCGAGTCTACAATTTTAGACCCAGAATCATCCGCGAAGCTATCGTGATCGAAAAACGTTCCGATTGTTTAAACACGATAGATGATGGTCTTCACTTTCGGTTATTTGTAAGCCTATATTATTATTGCAAAGCCGCAAGGTGACCAATTATTCAATAGATATGTTCACTACCCCATTACTTGACCCAAGAAATAATTATAATCTGCTTAATATCGTTTTTACAATAAATATTACCAACTTGACTAATGACTCCGCTAACGACCCATGTAGACGCCCAACTATAAGTAACATAATATTATCAAGCGGCAGTCAGATTTCTATTAGGTCTAAAGTTGGTCATACTCAGAACTTAGAGGCGATTTGCAGTGAGATCTGGGGAGTAGGCAGATTAAGCCCCTGGAATCTAACTCCAACAACGCAACGTACCCTTATTCGCTGCTCTAAGGAATGTGCAGACTGAGGCGGTAGAGTTCGTTCCTCTCATATTCCCTTAATATCTTAAAAATGGCTATAAAACGGGAGCCGAAACGTCAGGTTTAAACAAATTCTGGACGTCCTTCAATACGAGAATCCAGTATTTTAGACAGATATATATATATATATATATATATATATATATATATATATATATATATATATATATATATATATATATATATATATATATATATATATATATATATATATATATATAAACAAAAATGAAACTCGCTTGCGTGTTCTAGTGCCCTACTTTGGGCTTATTTGGGGAAATTTCATGAAGATCTTACTATCGTCGATTGTTTTCTTATGAAAATTCGCTAAAACTACAATCTTTGAACTGAGATCTGTATGGTTCTTTGTAGAATCTGCAATCGATTCAGACAAGGCAATGTGCCAGAATCTGCTACTAAGGACAATGGGGGGATACAATAATGAAGCCTAGATGCTGCAATCCTTGACAGATATTTAAAATCGAAATATTATCCAGACATACCAGTCCTCTGGGAATTTTAAAATTGAAATAGTTGTATAATGTAATTTTAAATCGTATTTGCAGCCTATACAAATACAATACAAGATTAATAATACCTATGTGACATACATTTTTTGCAAGAATTAGTCATCTTGAAATGACTAAGATAAACAAACAAAAATTCGGGACGCAGCAAGTGCGTTATGGTAGCGAATTTTCATTAAATGCTTTAAATTTGCATAACTCAATTTTATATAAAGCTAGAAGGTTGAGTTTTGGTATGTAGTAAGATATTCACGAGGCCAACATACCATCAAATAACTTTGCTATTTTTTGAGATGCACATTTTTTTTTCGGATTTTTTTTATAGAAAAAGTGGTCTGATGCTGCTGGATAACGAACTCATTCAAGCCATTAACAAAAGAAAGATTCTTGCCGAGTTTCATCAAAATCGGTTAATAACTTTTTGAGTTATCGTGTGGAAACGTATATATATATATATATATATATATATATATATATATATATATATATATATATATATATATATGTATATATTTTAGTTTATAAATTAGCTTGTACACATTGTAGCGCAATCTACATTGGCCAAACTTCTAGAAATTTTAATACAAAATACTAGGAACATATTTCTGCACTTAACAACTCTACGCTAACAAATCTACATTTGCAAAACATATACTCAACATTGACCCATAATAAATAATCGCATAGGGCCACTATATTTTTGTAATGACAAGCGCAAACTTGACTTTTTTTACGCTTTAGAAGTAAAAAGTACATACAGGACAAGAGCTACCTTGTTTTAAATGAGCAAACTGATCCAATGGATTACCCTTTCATGGAAGTTCTTCTTTCTAATTAAACACTTGAAACAAAATACGTCTAACTGTATTAAAAAAGTTGTAATAACACGAAAGATTGATGTGTGTTTATATTTTTGTTGTATAGAGTCTGATTTATCCATGTTATTGTTTAGTTATTTTATTGTTGTAATTGTTGTTAGTTATTACTGTTACAGTTTAATTCTATTTTTATCTTAAATATTGACACATCACGTGGATATTTTGAAAACGTCATCTGTCATTTTTATATAATTTTTATTTTTTAGATACATTTTTGATCAAAAAATCATAACTTAACAGCGAATTTTTATTTGTAGTTGTCATGAATACGTATAAATAGATTCAATTTTATTCTGTCTGATTATGCTGCCAAGCAGCGGACCTGGTTATAGAAAAGAAAAAGAAAACGAGCATTTGTAAGGCTAGGCACCGAGATGGCAACTTTGTCCTACACCTCACAATGTTCTAGAACGAACATTTATGAAGCCAGAGAAATGGTCTCTACGTCTGTGTTTAGAATGAAACGGTTTCACCGAGTAAGGGTAACCACAATTAATGAAGCATATGTATATATTTTTTTGGATAGGCAACTCAGTCATATAACTAGCCAAAATTTTTTGCTAATCTTTTTCGTTATGGTAGTCAATTTTCATTCAATGTTTCAAATTTGCATAACTCAATTTTCTATAAACATAGAAAGTTGAGTTTTCGTATGTAGGGTATTTACGAGGGAAACATACCAAGCAAATTTCATCTAAATAACTTTGTTAGTTTTTGAGATACAAATTTTTTTGGGGGAACATTAATTTTTTTTTAGAAAACTGGTCCGATAGGGCTGGCTAACGAACTCATCCAAGCCATTAATAAAAGAAAGATTCTTGCCGAGTTTCATCAAAATCAGTTAATAACTTTTTGAGTTATTGTGTGGATGCATACATACATACAGGCTGGCGCATTGAAAACGAAACAGACCGATTTGCGTCCAGAGAATTTTTTTTTAGGAAACGCTGAAAAGTGTCAATTTTAATATTGAAGGGGCATGTTTTGACATAAAACTCAACTTTGTCACATCAACCCCTTAAGGGTGGTGATAACAACCCTTATATTTTAAATAGGGAACATGGGTCGAGTGTTACATCATTTTAAGCTCTTTCTTTTCTGAATTCAGCACACAAATTTTTTTGGAAGTTTTATCAACTCGTTTAAAAATTATTCGGAGTTGGAGTTGCAAGAACGTATTTCATTCATTGTGATAGGAAATGCACTCATTAGTCAATTTTTCGTTAAAAAACTAAAAAACAAAACCAAACGTTCAAAAATGTTTATTCAATTAAGTAAGTGTTTAAATTGTTTACCACCAGCTTCCATACAAAAGTACAAATTTTGTTCAAAATGAGCTCTGACATTCTGGAGCATTTGTGGAGTTATTAGACGAAATTCTTCAACAATGTGCCGTCGTAATTCTTCCAGAAACTCCAGTTCTGTTGCGTAAATTCTACTCTTTAAATGATTCTATAGAAATAAGTCTAAAGGAGTTAAATCCGGTGATCTAGGGGGCCACTCAATAGCACCTCTACGCCCAAACCATTGTTCTGGAAACTCTCTGTTCAAAAACTCCCCAACACGTTGTGAAAAATGCAAAAGAGCTCTATCTTGTTGAAACACTAATTGATTTTCTTGATAGCGATCATCATTTTCAACAATGTCAATTAGTAGAGGGTAAACGATATCTTCGAGTAACTCCAAATACGTTTCGCCACTCAAATTTCCATCAAGAAAAATTGGTCCGATTAAACGGTCTCCAAAAATGCCAGTCCAGACATTCAATTTCTGTGGAGTTTGAGTGTGGACTTCGTGAAAATTTCTTGGATTATTATCTGCCCAATAAGGACAATTATGACGATTGACTGTAGAGTTTAATAAAAACGTACACTCGTCTGAAAAACAGATATTGAACAGAACGTTCCCGTTATCAGCTATTCGTGCAGTCATAACTTCACAAAACTCCAGCCGCCGATCAAAATCATGTTCATTCAGTTGTTGTACAAGATGAATTTTTTACGGGTGAAATTTATGATGCTTCAATATTCGCTGAATAGTTCTTCTTTTGATGTTTAAAACAGTGGCCAATTTTCTCGTACTCAAAGTTGGGTCTGCAGCAATTTTTTCTAAAACTTCAATCTCAGTAGTCTCATTTCTAACCGGAAATTCACGTTCAGGATCCCGTTTTTGTTGGCTACTGAACCACTTTGTCGAAACTTTGCAACTAACTCCAAAATGTATTTTCTGTTAGCATGTCTGTTAGAATGTCGGTTATTAAACAAATTTGCGGTACGGTTGGCATAGTCATCGTTTTTGAAAAAAAGAGTAATTATTTCAACTTTTTCTTATACAGAATACACCATTGTAAAATTAATTTTCGGTAGTACTATCAAGTATCAAACCGACCGATAAACTGAAATAATAAACCGCATTTCTCTCATTCTGATAAGAAATGTTCTGATAGTCAACAAAACATTGACTATCAGCACATTTCTTATCGGAATGAGTGAAATGCGTTTTTGCATTTCAACTGTAAATAATTTTTAAACGAGCTAATAAAACTTCAAAAAAAAAATAAAAGAGCTTTCAAATGATGTAACACTTGACCTATGTTCCCTATTTAAAATATAAGGGTTGTTATCACCATTCTTAAGGGGTTGATGTGACAAAGTTGAGTTTTATGTCAAAACATGTCCCCCTCAATATTAAAAATGACCTGTTTCAACGTTTCTTAAAAAAATTCTCTGAATGCAAATCGGTCTGTTTCGTTTTCAATGCGTCACCATATATATATATATATATATATATATATATATATATATATATATATATATATATATATATATATATATATATATATATATATATATATATATATATATATATATATATATATATATTCAAATGGACCTTGGTTTCGGGTTCTAGGGGCCAAATTCGCGCTCATTCGAACACATTTTTGCAGTCTCATTATCGATACCTCTCTATCTTTTAAATAAAAATTCGCTAAAAACTGGCTACTGTATTGGTGTTAAGGGAAACTTTGTTACCTATAAATACATAAATAATACCATAGCAGACAAACTCACCACCTTGATCCTTTCTTTAAACTTGTCAATGGGAAGCTTACACACACGATAGGCAAAAAACACCACCCATAATAAATCAAAACCGTCTTTTAAAATAAAAATTATTTTCTGTAATTAGGTCTATTTGATATTAGAGCTAATGGAAGTCCGTCCCTGAAACTACCTACATGTAAGTTGCAGCACTACTTTCACGTTTGTGTTTGTGAGGCATCTTCGCATAGGAATGTCGTACAATGTAGGTACAGTACCAGCAACAGTACCAGTACAGCACTATACCTACCTATAAACTTATAAATGGTACATTATGTTTCGCTAAAGATTTTAGCTACACCAATACTCGACATACATTCCATGAGATATAACGGTTTCTACAATTCCTATACAATTATCAGACAGTATTGGTTATCATAATTTCATTTATGCCATAAAATTGGTTTTATTTATTTCTTATCATTTTGTATCGAGGATTTGAACGTGAAAGGAAATAAGAAAAACTGTGATGTTTTGTTGTCAAGCGAAATGATTCACCGGTTTAATAGGTATAAACATTTCGTTTAATCAAATGATTTAGATTCTAAGTTAACTAGACACGATAAGACTCCCGAATTCATAACCCGTGGTCTATTAGTATTTCTACCTGACGTTTCGTCTATGGCTGCGTTTAACATACTCAAAAGCAATCTGGTATGTAGTAGTGTACAAAGTGTTACATGCGTTTGGGGGTGCTTATTGTTCTCTTGCAGCAATTGTAAGCTTAGAAAAAGTTTGATTTCATTTATAAGTTTATACGGCATTGAATGAAAGGCCTCTCTTCCAGACACCAAAATTTATTTTAGATTTCTCTTTACTCCCGACGTGTTTCGACACTCCAAGCGGTCATATTCAGGGGATAAATCTACAAACATAACAAGAGAGGTCTGTCAGAAAAACATTAGTTTTTCCGGTAGGCAATTGTGCATGTCAGAGCACAATGATGATAAGGTGATCTTCACAGAAAAGTCAAAGGTTAAAGTCATAAGTCACACAGTAAAACATCAACCAACAGTCAAGTTAAAATCTAAAAAGCTACAGATACAGTAACAACAGTAAAAATATGCTAAGCTAAACATGCAATTACATTAACAAAACCAAAAGCATCAAATTAAACTGAAAGCGCTGAAAGCTACAAAAAACTGCTAAAGTCTAATATTTGAACATTAAGAAAACCAGTCTATTGTAAAAACACAAAGCAAAGCCAATGAGCGAAACTGGCAGATTAAACAACACAATAGGCAGGCAAAGTCAAGTAAGAAACCCAATGAGAACCGCTAGGACAAGGAAAACTGTGAAATATTAAGTGAACAGAAATAAAATGAGCCATACTCACTTGAACAATTTTAAAAAATTGAACTCGAAACTATACAGAAAGGTTCAACAGGTCACAACCTCATCAATTGTGCTAGGGGTCCTGCAACACTACATCTGCATATTGCCAGAAAATTGTCTTCAAAAACAAAAATCAATGGAAAACATCGGCGATTTTTTTTTAACAACAACCATGATGAGGGGCGGCCATTATGTGAACTTGAAACGGGAAGGATGCACCGGCGCAGGTGCGGGATGAAGTGTCAGAAGCGAAACATGTCAATGAAAATAGAGTAAGGAATGGAAGGGGAGCCATAGAGCAGTCATCTTCAAATCATAATGTTCATGGTCATGTAGAAAAACCATAGAGTTCAGCAGCACTGTTACACCAACTGGCTATAGAATGAACGAAAGTTAATTACATCCATGTTGGACAAGTTCAAAACATCACTGGCTTGTGTATGACTCTTTTTCCTAATGGTTGCCAAAATGTTCAAACTTATTATCCCCTTCAAGGTATTTGAGCCTTTTGCAGAACTGGGCCATGCAGTTGCACACTCCCCAGTGAGGTACCACCTTATGAAGATGGTACCTCACTGGGGAGTGTCCTGTGAAAAGTCCTGTGATTATTCTCAAGACGTTCCTGTTTAATTCAAGACACAGTTCAGACTTCTCTGCTGATATAACCGTTTTGCCTGTCTCAAACCTGGCTTTTTCTCCAGTATGACAGCATTTGGTTCCTCTTCCTTGAAGTTCATTTCTAACGTCGCTTTTCTATTTAACCTTACTTTTACACTGCCAATTTTTCCTAGAAGTTTCAATTCACCGCTTATTCCAAAATCACATTTGACTACTAGGAGTCATTTTATAAACTCATAATAACTTGTAGTAATTTTAAAAATAATATTGATATAAAGAAAAACACTATATTTCAAACTTTTGAAACTGACACGACAGATCTATTGAAAATTTCTATACAAATCAACTGATAAAAATTATGATTATGTCCCCTGGTGCCTGGTGTAAGCAACAAGGGTGGTTTGTGGAAAGAGGTAGTAGTAAATAAATAGACAGTGCCGGCCTCATGGATATTGGAAGCAAGGATATGCATATGGGAACACATTACCTAAAAAAACTGTGATGAGCACTGATAAGAACACTTGAAGAAACCCAATTCGCCGCAACACATTTTCAGATTTTAAGTGTATTTAAGGAAAAAATAGATAAAACAAATTTTGCGTAAAACTCTGGGATAAATTAAGCACACATGATCACTAAGTAATTATGAAAATTCGCCCGAAACCCCCCTTTCAGTGTCCACACTGACCAGTAGAATAATAGTAGTAGTAAGTTTTAATTGTTTCCACGTTACGTCAAATATGTTTTAAAATTTGACATATCTGAATAATTAAAATAATGTCAATTTTTTACTAAAAACTATTAACGATTCGGCAATTAGTTATTAGTGTTTTATTACCATTTGTGCGAAATTAAGCTTACAAAAATCTACAATATAATAATATTTTAATATAATATTTTTCTCAGTAATTTTTATGATAATAGTTATTATTGTTTCTGTCAGAATACGTTACATTACCAATTAATGCAGTTGTATTGAATAGTGCAATATAACTGAATGAGCATCCAAATATTCTGACAGTTTATGTAATAATTATATAAACATTGTACATACACCTGGTAACGGTGAAGTGTGTAAGCTTATATTAATACTACCCGTTAACGGAAAAATCAACAGACAACTTACGAGTTGCCTTTCTTTAATTACATGATAACTATATCGCTTACTTTAACCAACATAACAAAGAATTCGCTAATTATATGTATATCTCATTTACATATCACTTAAGAAGAAAGATAATGAACGTGACATTTTAATCCGGATGCTTCAGTCTGTCGCAGATGAATACAGTAGAAAATTGATTAACCATAAAAGACAAAGTCCTGATATAGCAAGTGTGTTATGGTGGAGAATTTTCATAGAAATTTGGTTTATTTGAAAAGGCAGAGTGTGCTGAATAGAAAGATTATAAGCGGGGCCGTAAAAAATTTTTTCACGAGATTTTCATAAATCTTCTATTGTTAATTTGTCTACAGCAAGAGCTCTTGTCTAACTTCTTTAAGGACTTTCCCAAATTATCACTGAGAATAGGTGGGCCCAGATGATCTTGGTTTATCTTCTCTATCTCCTTTTAGTGAATTTTCGTAGAAAAAATTCACTAATGGGAAGATCCCGACTTTTGAATTTTGAAAAAATTTTTGCAAATGAGTGCGAACTAGGACTCCTAGAACCCATATCTGGGGTCAGTTTCAATTTTTATATGTTTATATATATATATATATATATATATATATATATATATATATATATATATATATATATATATATATATATATATATATATATGTATCACACCGATAACTCAAAAAATAATTGGCCGATTTTGATAAAATTTGGCGTGTACCTTTCTTTTGTAAATGGCTTGGATAAGTTCGTTAGTCAGGAAAATCGGACGAGGTTTTCCGGGAAAATTTTGAGTGTTCATTCGAAAAAAATTCTTATCTCAAAAAATAATGGGTCGATTTTAATAAAATTTCGCATGTACCTTCCTTTTGTAAATGGCTTTGACAAGTTTGTTAGCCAGGAAAATCGAACGAGGTTTTCCGAGAATATTTTGAGTTTTCATTCAAAAAAAATTCTTATCTCAAAAAATAATGGGCTTATTTTAATAAAATTTGGCATGTACCTTCCTTTTGTAAATGGCTTTGACAAGTTTGTTAGTCAGGAAAATCGGACGAGGTTTTTCGGGAAAATTTTGAGTTTTCATTCGAAAAAAAATTTTTTCTCAAAGAATAATAGGTGGATTTTGATAAAATCTGGCATGCACCTTCCTTTTGTAAATGGCTTTGATAAGTTTGTTAATCAAAAAAATCTGACGAGGTTTTCTGGAAAAATTCTGAGTTTCCATTTGAAAAAAAAAGTTATCTTAAAAAATAAAAAATCTATGATAACCAAATTTGGTAGGTACGTTTACGATATAAAAAGTAAACTATACATCAAAATTTAGATTTCTATCTTACAAGAAAAAAAAGTTATAATAAAATATTTTGTGCCAGATCATTTCTATGAAAATTCACTACCATAACGCACTTGCTGCGTCCAGGCTTTTTATAAACTCTTCACAAATAATTTTCTCTGGGTGATACAACTGTTCTAGACAGGTTAAACTAAACAAGCAGGCAACTATAACATATCGCTCCTTAGGTAAAATGTCTGTTTCTTAAATTTTATTTCAGGAATGCTAAAGCTTAAGCATTTTAAAATGAGAGCCAAATTGATTATTTTGGACGATTTTATCGACATGATATTTTTTTAAATGCTTGAGAAATATTTTTTGTATAGAAAATTCTTGTAAGTGGGAAATAAACTGTTGAGAAAAGTGAACGGATTTTGCATCTGGCAACGTTGAATGTAACCCGTATCATTTATTTATTAATAACTTTAACCCCCGTCACCGTTTTCTTACCGACAGAAACATGAGCATCCAAGTGATAACTTACTTCTAAGGTAAAACAGACAAGGCTATATACTTCCAGACTGTATTTATTCATAAAGGCCCCACGCGTTTCGGCTCATATAGCCTAATCCATCTTCAGGGGCTTCCTGAAACATTACAAAAAGTGGTTGTGTCAGAAACAACGTTTATGGTAGGTTGGCAGGTATCCCATGACACAAGCGGTTACACAATTCTTAACAGCCTTACAGGCAAAGTCTACATCAAAAGTGAAGTCACAGCTAAAATACTCTGTTAACAGTTACATTTATAAAAATCAAAGCTAAAAAAATTAAAAGCTGAAAAGCTAAAAAGCTCAAATGTCAGAGCTTGGTCAAAACACCTCCATGCAGTAAAAACAACATTACAAAAGTCAAGGATTAAGTCTCGAAAGTCCTCACTTTCCTCAGGGATAATGGTATTGCTTTAGTTAATTACAATCCACTACCCTCCTTTACATCGAAGTTTAAGAAAGTCTTCGATCGATTTGCACCCCTCTTGACGGAGAATTACAGGTCCCTCTACCCGATGAACCACGTTCTGCCTCGCCTTTATGGCCTTCCGAAGATACGTCACGGTGGTTGTCCAATTCGCCCAGTCGTCTCCTTCGTGGGCTGTCTGGCTTACAAGTTGTCAGGTTATCTAGCAACCTTTTTAGCGTCACAGGTAAACGTCATCTCTTAGCTGAAAAGCTAAAAAGCCCAAATGTCAGAGCTTGGTTAAAACACCTCCATGCAGTAAAAACAACAATACAAAAGTGATAAAAACGGGTCAGAGCTCGTGTAATTTAAGCTTAAAGTGCACCGACACACTACAATCTAAGATCTTTAAACAAATAGGTAGAGAAGCTGCACAATCAGAGCAGAACTTTCAGAGAAAAACACGGAGTTCAACCTATGCCATGTATTAAGAATAAAACCAAAATGGCTAAACATACTTACGTTCTATTTTTTATAACAGGATCTGAACTTTATAAGAAATCTATCATAGTAGCTGTTTTTATCGACTGTCGTCTTTGTTTCTTTACACTATATGGGTGAAGGCAGAATTAGGAGCATAAAGACCTCAAATCACAGCAATAGATACAGGGCAATACAAATAAAATCTCACAATCGAAATGGATGACAGTTAAAAGCTGAAAATCAAAGGGGGAAACAACTGAACTACCACTTTTAGCTAAAAATGACAAGTGACAGAAGAGTACCGTTGACACTTGCTGGACTGTCCTAAAAAGCACAGAGCAAGAAACATTTCCGGGCTCCTTGGCTCCCCAGAATACTTTGGTTTTATATTATAGATGGCACTAATTCAGGATATGTCTATATATTGGCGGAAAGTTTATATCACTGGTATTGGAAGCATTGAGCACAGTGCTGTTGGGGTTGTAGGTGAATCTGGAGATATCCATCTCTTCAAGGACGAAACTGTTCAGTTCCGAAAATGGATGGATGAAGAATTTTAACATTGTTTTCTTTATCGAACGAATGACCAGTTTCTCTGAGATGGCAACCATAGGCTGAAGTGATGTTATCAGGATTGTTTCTGCTCTGAGAAATTCTGGTGTTTAGAGCTCTCCCAGTTCTACCTATGTAGACAGTATTGCAATCAGGATCTTCACAACTAGGGCAATAAACTCCTGACCTCCTTAGGAGAAGGATGTCGTCTTTATTGTGAACTAACATTTTATTCAAGGTGTTCTTCGACTTGTAAGCGAATTTTACGTTGTCTCTCTTCAAGACTTTTGAGATGGCATTAGTAATAGGCCCACAATATGTCAACGGAAAGTAACAAACGTTGTCAATCTGAGATGCTGGGATGACTGGACTTTCTTCTCTTAGAATTTGGCGGCTTTTTCTCCTAATCAGTTTCTCAACTATCTTGATGGGATAATCGTTGTTTATGGCTAATTGCTTGATCATATTTAACTTATTACCAAACTTGATTTGTAACATAAGAATTCTGAAGAGCCTGTCTATCAAGAACCTCAAGGACGCCAGTTTATGAGAGATGTGGTGACATGATCTGAATGGAATTACATGGTCAGTTTGGGTTGGTTTTCTGTAAATTTCAAACTCGACACTGTTGATGGATCTTGTTAATTTCAGGTCCAGGAAGCTAATGCAACTATTCTCCTCCAACTCCACAGTGAAGTTAATGTTGACATGTAGGCTGTTCAGCCAAGTCAAAAAATGATGTAATTGCTCTGTGGGGTCCCAGCAGGCCACAAGTACGTCGTCCACGTAACGTGTCCAAGACGAAATAAAGTCTCTAAACGGATTGTCATCCTTAAAAATAAGATCCTTCTCAAAGAAGGTCACGAAGACCTCTGCACAGAAGGCGGATAGAGGGTTGCCCACAGGAAGGCCATCTTTCTGTAGGAATACTTGGTTATTGAAGGAAAAGAACTCATTGTCTAGACAAACTTTAACTAGAGCATTTAACGCTCTCTGCATATCAGTGCTAAACGAAGAAGTTTCAAGGAGAATTTTAAGTATGAGATGTGTTTGTTTGACTAGAACACTGGTGAAAAAATTGGAAACATCAAACGAAACGAACACCGAAGTGTCACTTATTGGGACATCTGTAAGTCTCTTGACTAGACCCACCAAGTTCTTAATGGAGAACGGGGAGGTGACGTTCACCTGTGACGCTAAAAAGGTTGCTAGATAACCTGACAACTTGTAAGCCAGACAGACCACGAAGGAGACGACTGGGCGAATTGGACAACCATCCTTATGTATCTTCGGAAGGCCATAGAGGCGAGGCAGAACGTGGTTCATCGGGTAGAGGGACCTGTAATTCTCCGTCAAGAGGGGTGCAAATCGATCGAAGGCTTTCTTAAACTTCGATGTGAAGGAGGGTAGTGAATTGTAATTAACTACAGCAATACCACTATCCCTGGGGAAAGTGAGGACTTTCGAGACATAATCCTTCACTTTTTGTATTGTTGTTTTTACTGCATGGAGGTGTTTTGACCAAGCTTTGACATTTGGGCTTTTTAGCTTTTCAGCTTTTAATTTTTTTAGCTTTGATTTTTATAAATGTAACCGTTAACAGAGTATTTTAGCTGTGACTTCACTTTTAATGTAGACTTTGCTTGTAAGACTGTTTACAATTGTGTAACCGCTTGTGCCATGGGATACTAGCCAACCTACCAGAAACTTTGTTTCTGACACAACCACTTTTTGTAAGGTTTCCGGAAGCCCCTGAAGATGGCTTAGGTTATATGAACCGAAACGCGTAGGGCCTTTATCAATAAATACAGTCTGGAAGTATATCCTTGTCTATTTTACCTTAGAAGTATGTCTATTCCAGACGTTGTGACGTTCAGAAGTTATATATCTTAAATAAACTAAAATAATTAACCGATTTAGATCAAACTTCACATGAGCCGTTCTTCTACAAATACCTTGGATAAGTTTACTAGCCACCCTAATAAGACAAATTTTTACGGCAAATGCAAGTTTTCTTTAAATTTTTTCTCCGAAAATAAATAATAGAAGGAAAGTAAATTCTGGCTAGGCTCTTGGTGAAAAGTACATTGTTTAACTAAAAAATAATAAAAATACTTGGTGAAAATTTCCTAGGAAATTGTTCATTATATATATATATATATATATATATATATATATATATATATATATATATATATATATATATATATATATATATATATATCTTTTGGAATGTTACACTACACTGTAATCACTTTTAAATATACACTTTATTTGTTTGCTGTACTTTGAGTGATTTGTTATTTGGTTACGTGGACTGCAGTTTCGAGCGAACCGTCCCAGTTCATCACGATGATGAACCGAGACGGTTCGAAACTGCAGTCCACGTAACCAAATAACAAATCACTGAAAGTACAGCAAACAAATTATATATATATATATATATAAATATATATATATATATATATATATATATATATATATATATATATATATATATATATATATATATATATATATATATATATATCGCTTATTGAGAATGGCGGTGAGATCGCAACGCTGACTCTGGGCTTAATAAACTATTTCCTGTGAAGTTTTTACCAAGTGTTTTTGTTATTTTTTACACAAATTGTGGAGCTTTTACTACAAAATTTGGTATATTTCGTTAACTTTATAGATTTTACTATGCACCAAACAGAAATGTCTAGGCTAAGGCACATTATGTGATTAATATTTAAAATATTTTTATGAAAATTCTCCTAACACACTTTCTCTGAACATTTTGACTCCTAAAAATAACTAGACCTTTCTTGTGTGTATCTGAAACCGCAAAATAATAGATTTATGTGGTTCCTTTGCGGCAACAATGCTTCAGATTGAAAGCATTGTGTCATATATATGAGGGGTAAAGAGTTGGCTGACTTCCGATTTGGGTTTCAATTCAAAAGACAAGGATTTTAATCTGGGCAGTAAATTTTAAAATGACAAAATATTGTTAGACTTTATACCACAAGGCGCCGACAACAAAATCTTACTACCAAGAAGGCGCTAGATCAGGTATATATGACGACTAGACTGCGATTATTTAAATATTTTCTAGCTCAAGTTTTATTATTAGGAATATATAAACAGAAGCTTGTTTGTATGGCACGTTCTTTAAAATTAATTTAATATATAGAATGTGTCTAAAAGGAGTTAAAATTTTTGTACTAGTATTAACGAAGACGGCCTTAATGAATTTTCATTCAAAAATTAAGTAACCGATTTTGGTCAAACCTGACATTTATCTTTCTTTTGTAAATCTCTTGTACAACCAGCCCAAGGGAACCAATTTTTCCTAAAGAGATTCAAGTTAAAAAAATTGTATCTTCCAAAATATTGAAGTTGTCTTAATGAAATTTGGTTCAGATGTTGTTTTCACTTTAACTTGTACCAAAAATGTTTCTAGGTTACTAGGAAATTAACTTATTAGAATTTAATTTTTCTTTAATTCGTTACCATAACCTATTTTCTAAGCCAGGATTTTTGTATTATGATTAAACAACATAGTATCCAAAGATAATTCACTAAGTCAAGATTGGAACCTGTGATGAGCACTGATAAGTACACTTGGCGAACCCAAACGATCGTCCGGTCTTTAAAAAGATATGTTGTGGTGATTTGGGTTCTTCAAGTGTACTTATCTAAAGATAATGCACAACCAATATATCCTTTAGCATGTGGGCTCGATTAAAGAAAAAATGATCTTTTTAATGATAAATGGAAAAATGTCAAAATTGTTCTGCATAATTTCCTAACAAAAATAAAGAACCTGGACGCAGCAAGTGCGTTATGTTAGTGAATTTTCATAGAAATGATCTGGCACAAAATATTTTATTATAACTTTTTTTTCTTGTAACATAGAAATCTAAATTTTAGTGTATAGTTTAATTTTTATATCGTAAACGTACCTACCAAATTTGGTTATCATAGATTTTTTATTTTTTAAGATAAAAATTTTTTTCAAATGAAAACTCAAAATTTTTCCGTAAAACCTCGTCAGATTTTTCTGATTAACGAACTTATCAAAACCATTTACAAAAGGAAGGCATATGCCAAATTTTATCAAAATCAGCACATTATTCTTTGAGATACAAATTTTTTTCGAATTAAAACTCAAAAATTTTCCGGAAAACCTCGTTCGATTTTCTTGACTAACAAGCTTGTCAAAGCCATTTACAAAAGGAAGGTACATCTCAACTTTTATCAAAATCGGTCTATTATTCTTTGAGATAAAAATTTTTTTCGAATGAAAACTCAAAATTTTCCCGGTAAACCTCGTCCGATTTTCCTGACTAACAAACTTGTCAAAGCCATTTACAAAAGGAAGGTACATGCCAAATTTTATTAAAATCGGCTTATTACTTTTTGAGATAAGAATTTTTTTCGAATGAAAACTCAAAATTTTCCCAGAAAACCTCGTCCGATTTTCCTGACTAACGAAATTATCCAAGCCATTTACAAAGGAAAGGCACATGCCAAATGTTATTAAAATCGGTACATTATTTTTTGAGTTATCGGTGTGATACATATATATATATATATATATATATATATATATATATATATATATATATATATATATATATATATATATATATATATATATATATATATATATATATATATATATATATATAAAATTGAAACTGACCCCGGATATGGGTTCTAGGGGTCCTAGTTCGCGCTTATTTGCAAAAATTTTTTCAAAATTCAAAAGTCGGGATCTCCCCATTAGTGAATTTTTTCTACGAAAATTCACTAATAAAAGTCTGGACGCAGCAAGTGCGTTATGGTAGTAAATTTTCATAGAAATGATCTGGCACCAAAATTGTATTATAACTTTTTTTTTGTCACATAAAAATCTAAATTTTGGTGTATAGTTTACTTTTTATATCGTAAACCTACCTGCCAAATTTTGTTATTACAGCTTTTTAATTTTTTGAGATAAAATTTTTTTTCGAAAGAAAACTCAAAATTTTTCCGGAAAACCTCCTCCGATTTTCCATATAAAAATTGAAACTGACCCTGGATATGGGCTATAGAGGTCCTAGTTCGCGCTTATTTGCAAAAACGTTTTCAAAATTCAAAAGTCGGAATCTCCCAATTGGTGAATTTTTTCTACGAAAATTCACTAATAAATATGAATAATATGAATTTTGAGTTTTGTTAGTTATTTTTGTACTGAGTTTACTCAGGGAAGATTGGAACCTGAAATGAGCACCGGTAAGTACAATTTGGAGAACCCAATTCATCACAATACAGTTTTCAGACCTGACTATCGTTTCGCTAACAAAGTTAGTGTCCTCAGAGGGATGAATAAAGAATTTATATAAAATAACATAGTTTTTTTATGTCCTTTAGTACAAAAGTGTTTCTTAAAAAATTGATAAGCTGTGACAATCCTTAGGTTTTTTAGTTAAAGAAAAGGTGAATAAGTTATAAGCATTTGAAGAAAAAAATCGGTTTCACTTTGGGTCAGAAAAGTCAAAATTTATTAAACATAGGGACAAAACTAAACTTTTCTGGCGCTAAAAACTTAAATAGTACCCAAATAATTAGTAAGTGTGTAGTGAATAAGTTTTTGCTGGAAAATTTGGAAATTAAAAAAAATGTCAAAGTGATGAATTCACATTTTCAAATATATATCTGGCCATGCTGTTAGTGAATGTCGTTAAAATACTGCGTTTTACTACACTTAGCAATTAGGTTTTACGCAAATTGTCTGAGGAATATAAAGACAACATATTTAAACAAAATTAAAATGAAAGCCAGAATAAAAGGGCTTATTAATTTTTTCGAACTTAGATTAAAAATTTCGTTTTACATTTTTGAAAGTAGAATTTTTTCCTATGAAAATCACTAAAATAGATGTACCTCCTTGTATGATTAGTTTCAAATTAAATTAATGTTTGCTAAAAATAAATAAGCTACTGGTTGATAATCATTTGCTTGTTAAACATCTTACACAAATATGAGCGTAGCCATTATTTAGATGAAACCTTATTATACGATTCAGACGATCAAGCTACTTTCAATGCATAGTTAATAACATTTCATCCAAACCCATCTTTGCGGATTGCGATTGGCAATACCTTTCTCTTAACTGAATCTATTAATTTTTTTCACGTTGGAGCATCTTCTATTCAATATAATGCAGTATTAAATATTATGATGACAACGTCAAAATCTAATAAAATTGAAAATTAATGGTATATAATATAATCCTACAAACGATTTTTATTAGTTTTTTTTACAATCAATCTTGTGCATTGCTCTAGTTGTACATGGACTCTTGTCTAAAGATCCTAATATGTTTATATAATACAATTTAAAAATTAATAGATATCAATATAGATGTTACATTATTATAAAATATGTAATTTTGTATAAATATAGTAAATACAAATCTATATACAGGACTGCCCAGAAGTCCGGAATAAAATTAATACACCCTTAACCTTTAACTTTTGGGGAAAACGCTCGGACACGTCAATTTAGTTTTATATATGCTCACATTTTGACGTTATTCGTTTGTTTTTTGATATGACCACATCGATATTTTTTAAAATGGAAACATACAACTTGTGATACATCATTTGAAAGCTCATATCTCGTACAGTATGCTAATAAATTTTGGAACGATTCTGTCAAGATATTTCAAAATGGCGTCTGTTAAAAGTTAAAAAAAAATCCCCATCTAAATAAGCGGAAATGATAAATCATTGATGTGTTTTTTACCTTTCCAGGTAAGAGATTATCATTGTTTGACGTTCTGTCATTTTGTGACATTGTAACTTAACAATACATAGTTATGGTTTATTTGTTATTTATTTTACAATATATATATATATATATATATATATATATATATATATATATATATATATATATATATATATATATATGAGACATGCTTGGTTCTCGGGTTAAACCGCGTCCAGAATTTATGGAAACTTGACGTTTCGGCTCCTGTTTTGGAGCCATTTTCAAGAGGTAAAGGAAATATGTAAGGACACTCTAAGGCCTCAATCTGCCTACTCCTTAGAGTGATGGACAAAGGTGGGTAAAGGAAATATGTAAGGACACTCTAAGGCCTCAATCTGCCTACTCCTTAGAGCGGTGGATAAAGGAAGGTTGGGTTGTTGTAGCTCGATTACGGGGCCTCAATCTGCCTACTCCCCAAATCTCGCCGGAGATCGTCTGTGAGGTCTCAGTGTGTTCAACCCTAGGCCTCAGAGAGATCTGGCAGTTCGTTGCAAGTCTTGTCTTATATAGGTCGTTCCGTCTACCTGTTGCGTCATCAGTGAAAGTAGTGGGGTCACCGTCAATTAAGTGGGGGGCTTTGGTCACGGTATTAAGAGGGTCACCGGCATTTGTTGAGGCAGATAATGATGCAACAAAATTGTCTGTGGTGACCCTCTTAATACCGTGCTCAAATTATATAATTTCAATGATTTTTTTTTCAATTTTTTGTAGAAAAAGGGGGATGAGGAATTTTAAGCCTTTTGATTGAATTTTAATAGCAGGTCAGATGGTTGTTGCTCTACTTGGTGAAAGTGTTTTATATTATGTACAGACGTAGAGACTTTTCTGTGACTTCATAAGTGCTTGTTTTGTTCTATGCTACCGGTTTCGCTTTTTACCGCATCGTCATGCAAAATGATGTTTTCTTGATGCCACAGAAAAAGTCTCCACGTCTGTATTTAGACCAGATTGCGTAATTTTTAACATATTTTATTAGTCAATTTTCATGTACAAAATGTTGTTGAGACAGGGAATTTTCTAAGAAAAATGTGAAATGAATTTTCTGGAAAGAAAAACTTGTTTGAGTTTTTGTATGAAAAAGTATTCAGCGAAGCTTTAATGGAACACTTTTGCGAATATGTATTTAAGAAAATTCGCTAATAGAGAGGTATCGATGGTGAGAAATTTTTTTCAAATAAGTGTGAATTTTGGCTCCTAGAAGCCGAAACCAAGTTCCGTTTGAATTTTTAGATGTTTATACACACACACACACACACATACACACACACATATATATATATATATATATATATATATATATATATATATATATATATATATATATATATATATATATGTATCCAACCGATAACTCAAAAAGTTATTAACCGATTTTGATGAAACTCGCCAAGAATCTTTCTTTCATTAATGGCTTGGCTGAGTTCGTTAGCCAGCCCTATCGACCAGTTCTTCGAAAAAAATTTGTATCTCAAAAAATAACAAAGTTATTTTGATGAAATTCAGTTGGTATCGTAAATACCTTACTACATACCAAAACTCAACTTTCTAGTTTTATAGAAAATTGCGTTATGTGGAGTTATGCCAATTTGAAGCATTTAATGACAATTCACTACCTTAACGCACTTGCTGCCTGCCGTAAAAAAATTTAAATCAAATTTGTGAAAAATAATGTTTAAGTGCATTTTTTTGTAATACAGTTCTTTCGGGAACTTTCGTGAAAACTACTTTATCGAATTTTTTATTTTTATAAACAATTCTTTTACCCCATTTTTGTAATTTTTTTCAAAATTCCATGGAACACACTTTTTAATGAATCTGCCTAGAAAAAATAATTCGCTTATGACGACACTACGACGAGATTCTTGAATTTTCTTGAGTTGAGCGTGAACTAAGCCCCCTAAAACCTATATTTGATGTAAGTTTTAATTTTTATACGTTATATATATATATATATATATATATATATATATATATATATATATATATATATATATATATATATATGATAATGTAGTTCATAAAAGGCAAAGCCTATACCGATGACGTCATATCTCAAATTTGGGATAGACTGCATAATTAATATATTTCTTTTAAAAAACCACAACTTGGTATACTTACTTATTATTAATATAATCGATGTGTCCGAGCGCCTTTTCTTCTTCTGGAAAGCTGTATTTGATTAACTGAATTTATTCCAAGTTACAAGCACACAAGTCTTTGTTAACCCAATTCAAGGAGTTTGATAAATTGGTCATTGAAAATTACTGACGCAATTACAACATTTGGTAAAATATCATGTTCTAACATGCCGAAAACAAGCTGTTCACCATATTTTTTATGACAGTAAATTATCTGATTTGTAGAATGAAATATTCTCATTGGAGGTATGTAAGAACAAGTTTTGTGTACCTAGGGTCTACGGTCCCATAATCTATAGCACATGTTAAAAGATTTTCGGTTGAGTCCTGTCACAGTTATAACTTGAGAGATCTCAGATAATTTACAGGGAATTTGTCAATTCTGTTAACCTCCCAAGTGGACATGATTCATTGTTGACCGAAAGAGAACGACGGAGAATCTACAAAAGGATTAACAGGAATTACATACTCAGTGGTTAAATAATTCTTAAAATTGGTTTTTAAAGTTACCGCAAGTTACTTTATTGTTTGTAGTTGTCACCCTTTCTTATTTTTATGATGACAAATTACCCAAAGTATTTTCAACAGACCGCAAAACTCAAACCAGGCAGCTAAAATGGGCATACCTGTTTAATAGGACATAATCGTTTTAACAAAATTGTTTGATGGGATTACTTTTCAGGGTCTCTTTTAAGTCTTTTTGTGTTTAACAGTATTACTTTTTCACTTCAATTATCCCGAATTAATGGAGCTAAAAATGTATTGTTTTGTGAGTATAAAGATCCCGTTGCATTCTACGTTGTCGAATACTGAATACCTATTTGACATCTGTAAACAATGTGATGACGACCAATTTAAGTTTATTTCAATGCACGTTTCATCTTGTGATTATTATGTAAATTTAATCGAACTAGATATGTCAAAATTATTTGTGAAGATTTCAGATCGAAGTGAAACCCAGCGTACAGAAATTGTAATCCGTGTTGGTTGCGGTGACAAAACCAGAACACAGCAAGAAGTGTCCGAAATATCCAGATAGACGTATCAGCCAATACACTGTGAGAAAATTGAGAAGAAATTCAAAGAAACTGGACATGTTAAACACATGCAAAGTGCAGGGCGTCCTAAGAAAATTGATAAAGACGTAAAATTTGATATTTTATTAAGTGTTGGTGAGAATCCTCATGTGGCATCTCGATCAATTGCAGCAGACTATGAAATTTCTTAGCGATCAGTATTACGTGCATTAAATAAAGAAAATTACCATCGTTACAAGACACAGCTGCTGTACGAACTTACTGAGGATGACCCTGACAAGATGTATGCAATCGTAATCAAAAGTTTATTTGCCAAATTCTTTTTTCGAACGAAGTATCATTCTGGCTAAGTGGAACAGTGAATAAACAAAATTACAGGTATTGGCGTAGAGAGAGTCCTCACTGGATGACTGAAGTGCATATAAAACACCGTCGTCAAGTTAGCGTGTGTGCAGAAATAGTGCACGATAGAATCATAGGTCCTTCCTTCTTCGATGAAACTCTCACTGGGCACCGATATCATAATTTTCTAAGGACTGAGCTTATTCCTGCTCTTGCTGCAAGTTTTTCAAATGAATACAATCTTGATTTACCAAGTGGTCATATTTGGCTTCAGCAAGACGGTGCACCTTCACACTTTGCACGTCCTGTTCGCGAGTTTTTAAATGAATGCTTTCCTGGCAAGTGGATCGGTAGGCCAGGACCAATAGAGTGCCCCCCAGGTCCCCAGATCTTACGCCCCTAAATTTTGTGTAGGTATTTAAAATCAAAAATCTATGTTAACAAAGCAAATAAACTAGAAGATTTGAAAAATCGAATTAGGTATAAAATAAGTCGAATTAGTCCTGACGTCATTCGCAAGGTACAAGAGGAATGTGTCAACAATCTTGCTTATTGTCAAGAAGTTGGTGGATTGCATTTCGAACATTATATCTAAAGGGAAAAAAAACTTCAATTTGTCCAATAAGAGCCTTTATCTTTTGACAGTTATGAATAGAGGTTTTCCACTCTTTAAATGACTTTCATTCGAAAATTTAGCAGTGTGAGGTATCAAAATTTTGATGGTAACGTGTAGACAATTAAATGATCTATCAAAATAAAAAATTCTGGACGCATCAAGTGCCTTATGGTAGTGAATTTTTACAGAAATAATCTTTCCGGAAAACCTGGTCCGATTTTCCTGGCCACCTAACTTATTCAAGACTCTTACAAAAGGACGGTACGTGTCAAATTTTATCAGAATCGGCCCATTCTTTTTTGAGTTATCTGTGTGATACACACACACACACACGCGCGCGCGCGCACGCACGCACGCACACACGCAACATATAAAAATTCAAACTGACCCCGGATATGGGTTCTAGGGGTCCTAGTTCGCGCTCATTTGATTTTTTTTTTCAAAATTCAAAAGTCGGGATCTCCCCATTAGTGAATGTTTTCTACGAAAACTCACTAAAAAAGAGGTTGTCGTTGAAAAAAAAATTCTGTCATATTTGAACAGGAGTGGGAGAAACGTAAATTTTATGCTACCAAAACGCACTTACTGCGTCTCGATTTTTTTCTTACAAACATTCATCATGTTTGGATAAAACAAGCAAAAATGCAATAATATAAGGGATGTTAGGAAAAAAAAGTGGATATCACCAACGATTTATGGGCCACTTGGGATTGTCAAAATAATTTTATAAGATGCAGCTCAAGACACCCTATAACTAAGATATACAATTTTTTCTCGTATCTTGTATAATAACAATTATATTGAGCTTTACCGTATAAATGCGTCACCCGTATATATGTAAACAGAAAAAATTTTGAAACTGACCCCGGATATGGATTCTAGTCCTAGTTCGCGCTTATTTAAAAAAATTGTTTTCAAAAGTCGGAATCTCCCCATTAGTGAATTTTTTCTACGAAAACTCACTAAAACGGGGTTGTTATTTAAAAAAAAAGTCGCTGACCTCATATTTGAAAAACGAGTGTGGGAGAAACGTAAATTTTATGCAAAAATGTTTATTTTTGAAAATGAGAGTTGCCATGCTGGAGCATTTCGTCAAAACACAAATCGCTGAAGTTTTTATGAATTTATTCCATAATTCTGCCGCCCCTGTATATCTTTGGGCAATTAGGCAGTAAGTAGAGAAGAGTTTCTCACAAATCGGGGGAAAATGTTACACACCTACACAAAAAAGTACTGGTAGGAAGTACATTCATGTATTTATGAAAATTGAAGTAGAAAACTTAATAGTGACATTTAAGAGATTTGTTTTGGCATTACTGTTTTTACATTTCACATTTTAAATTGTATCTTGTACGAACACAAGCTTATGCTTATTTGTATGACGCCCTGTATAATTGTAATGCCAATAAGTTATTATTCTTTATTCATTTAATAATATAGCATCTTTTAAAAAAAAAGGTCGTTATTTTAAAATAAATGGGTTAAGCAAAGAATTACATGAGTGGATATATTTAAATCTAGAGCCTATTACAAAACGCATTTTATATAACAATATATATATATATATATATATATATATATATATATATATATATATATATATATATATAATAGATCAATAAAATTCGGGACGCTGCAAGTGCGTTATGGTAGTGAATTTTTATTAAATGCTTCAAACTTGGAAAAATCAATTTTCAATAAACTTAGAAAGTTGAATTTTGGTACGTAGTAAGGTTTTTCCTGGGGCAACATATCCACCAAGTGTCATTAAAATAAATTTGTAATTTTCGGAGAAACATTTTTTTTTCAAAAGAAAACTGAAAATTTTAAAAACTCAATTTTATATAAACTTAGAAAATTTAATTTTGGTATGTAGTAAGGTATTTCTTAAGGCAATATATCCACCAAATTTCAGCAAAATAGCATTGTAATTTTCGAAGAAAAAAATTTTGTTCGAAAGAAAACTCAAATTTTTTCCGGAAAACCTGGTCAGATTTTCCTGGCTAACAAACTTATCCAAGCCATTAATAAAAGAAAGGCACTTGCCGAGTTTCATCGAAATCGGTTAATTATTTTTTGAGTTATCGGTTGGATATATATATATATATATATATATATATATATATATATATATATATATATATATATATATATATATATATATATATATATATATATATACATATAAAAATTGAAACTGACCCTGGATATGGGTTCTATGGGTCCTAAATCGCGCTCATTTGAAAAAATTTTTGCAAAGTCTCACCATCGATACCTCTATAATAGTGAATTTTTTTAAATAAAAATTCACTAACAACGTGGTTTTCTAGACACTTTATCCCACACACAAGGACCCCTAAAATTACCAGTATTAACTAAAAATTAAGTTAGTGGCTTAAGTCTTTTAAAAGTTGCAATGTTTACAAAATTGTTTCAACACAATAAAAAAAATAGAATTAAACAGGGTGTCAAACAAGGACGAGTGATGTCTTCATGGTTATTCAACATATTCATGGACATATGTATAAGAGAAGTTTGCTTGGAGACAGATAGCATAAAAATGAATGATAGAAGTGTTACTGTACGCTGATGATGCAGTACTACTTAGTGAATCTGAAGAAGAAATGCAGTGGGCATTAGAGAAGCTGATGACACTAAGAAATAATATTAATCTTTGTGTAAACGCACAGAAGATTAAAGTTATGGTAGTAAAGAAAGTTAGATATTTCGGAAGCCTGTTTTTATACGGCGGAGGAATCGAGGATGGGATACAAAGTGGGGTAAGTGCAGGCAGCAAGGTGATATGAGCTATAACCACTGTAGAGGAAATAATATATATCTAAAGAGGCCTAAGTCGCTGTATATAAGAGCCTACTGCTCCCAAGTGTGCTATATGGGTGCGAAAGCTGGGTAAGTCGGGCAAAGCATGTAAGAAAATTGAATGAGCTACCCGATACGAGTAATGAGTAAACAAACGTAATGTGGAAAAGTCCATTTAAAGTGAATATAAGAGCAGTCTGCTTAGATGGTTTGGGCATATAGAATGGATAATTTAAGAATCATAAGCAGAATTTATGGAGAGCACGTAGATAGTAAGATAGGTCGTGAAGACCCAGGAAAGCTTAGTGGGATGTTGTGGGCTAATAAAGAAAGATGTCAGAAGTTTGCGTCATAGGAGAGGGTGTATGAATATGGACGAAGCGAAAATAGCATTTCAGGACAGAAGTGCATGGAGAAATATTGTTAGGAAATAGCATAGGCTTTATGTTAGGTCTACCCCTTTACGGAAATGGTGTAACCGGTAGTAGTGGTAGTAGCAGTAGTCTGAGACATAAATAAAACTTTTTGATAACAATATATGAAGGGCACTATTTGAAGAAAAGGGGAAAGGCTGACCAGGAGAAAAACTTCTAGAAAACCTTGCCAATTGATGAAGTGTGGGAGCTATAACAAGATGTAGATAACTATGCTGATGACAAAGCCATGGTTGCGACGGCAAAGCGACATCGCTTTTTGACTATAACAATGATAATTACTTTTAATGATACTTGACAGTCTTCCTTTAGTTAACAGTTTGGATGAGTTTGTATGTTAGCCTAATGGGGCCAAATTTTTTAGGAAAATTCTAGAATTCTCTTGAAATGTCAAAAATATTTTGATGTAGTTTGGTAGACAAGTTGCATTTGTAGGACGTGTATTATGCACCAAAGTTTTTAGGTTAATGAGGAAATTAGTTATTTTTAAAAATTGTTAAAATTCACTTCCAAAACCCACTTTCGGCGTCGAGTTTTTGTATCTTATCTAATGAATAACTAAGTGAAAATTGGAACCTACGATGAGCACTAATAATTCAGCACAACACATTATCTTAGATATGACGATTGCTTCGCTAAGCTGTTGGTATATATTAATTTATTTCTTTAATTATCTAAATAAGCAAAACGTTAGAAATTGTCAGATTTTAATTTAAGGATAGTTAATCATTGCCGTAGTCTTCTTCCTTGAATAATTTACACTGTTGTCTTTACATTTTAGCCCATATTCGGAATAGTCAACATTGAAACATGTAAGTTAAGTTTTGGGTCACCAATTAAATAAAGATAGTAAAATTAAATTAGAAATACCATTCTACAGATACAAAAGATTCACAAAAGTATTGTAACCCAGAGTAATTGACCTACCCCTCCTAAATCAAAACTATCAAAATTCCACATATTTATTACAATCGCTTAATTATTTGCTAACTTGTTTCATTTTATTTAATTTAATAATAGTTTGATTTGAAAAATGTCAC